>JAAGKR010000375.1:171187-183687 GCA_011419295.1 Clarias macrocephalus
CCCCCCCCCCCCCCCCCCCCACGATCAAGAAGAAGATAAAGAAGAATCTCCATCTGTGGGATTTTATGTGAAAATATTTTAGCACTTGTCAAAGTCAACAAAACTGCAATAATATTTTACAAATATTAACAACAAGTTATCCGTTTGATTTTAGCAGTTTATTGTTTGCACGCTTGTGACAAAATGACATTTAAAAATTATAGTGGAAGCATCTTGACTCAAAACAGACAGCAATTCTGCTTAAATTTGTGTCCTTTGAGAAATTTTTTTATAATCTGCTTCTTCTACAGCAAACCAACAAAGCAAACCATTGGGAAAAGCAGAAAAATAGCACAGTTGACTTCTGTTCTTTCTTCCCCGCTCTTAAATTTAGCTTTAAACAATGATTGTCTCAGTGTAATTAGCTGCAAAAACATTTCTTTATAGCCAACAAAGTCGATTCTTCTTATTATTTATATTCTGCAGCCCTTCTCTTCTCTTTTCTCGAACTGTCTGCTCACATTCACTTATTTCTTTAGAAATACAGCTTCGAGCCATTGCTTCTATTATCATCCAAAATCAGTCGAGTTTAGCATTTAGGTGTCAAAATGTTCCAAATGTTCCAGCTCTGGGCCTCGAGGTATAGAAGAAGCAGAAAATAAAGCAAGAAAAAAAAAACTCTCCCTGATCTGCTCTTCACAACCATGCTCCTTTTCTCCCCCTATCAAGCAGACAGTGGTGGAAAATTTACAACAGATTTTATATTACATTTTTAAATCATAATTTTAACCAGCATTTTAATACACTCCACCTACATGCACTCACTGTCTGTAGTGACTCCATGTAGGTGGACGAACGTTAATTGGTTCATCTATAGGCAGCATCAAGGAAGTGAACTTGATACAAGCAGGCAGCCAGACAGAGGAGGTGACGAGGGCTGTAACATCGGCCCAAATTGCTTAAAACCATATTATGTGCTCCTGCATTTTGGATCATCTGCAATGGTTTAATAATTGAAGCTCTTAGTCTGGCCTCCAGACAGTTGCTGTATTTAAACTGAGAGATAATAAGTGCTTGGACGAGGTGTTGTGTCACTTATTCTGGTAGATACAGCGTTATCTCTCTCTTTTATTATACAGAGCAAACCTGCATGATGGGGAAATCACTGTGATGTGGTCTATGAAGGCAAGCTAGTCATTAGGTTTTACTCTAAAGTTCCTGGAGTACCTTGATGTTAGTAGCAATGACGTGCTGTACTTGATGGTGATATGTTGGATCAAGGGAATTGCCAGGATGACAAGAAGCTCTGTCTTTAAATGTTGGTTTCAAAAGGCAGTCCTTCATCCAGATTGAAATATATCTGTAGAGCAAGCTAAAAAGGCATGCATCCTCAATAGAGGTAGACCCGAGTTTCATAAGAATAGCAAATGATGAAAAGCCTTTTCCCAATGAAGTGGTGTACAATCAAATCAGAAGAGGGTCAACTACAAAGACTTGAGGTAAACCACTTGTTTATAGAATGTGCATGCACTTTTAAAACAGTTTGAAAGAAGGTTATTTAAGCCCACAGTTTTAAAATGTGAAACAAATAAAAAGAGGATAAAGAAAACACTATAAACTAAATTTCACTTTAATTATGAACAGAAAATGAAAATCAAAACCGGATGTTACCAAAAGTTTGGACACACCTTCTCATTCAGAGTTTTCTTTATTATGTTCTTTCTTGTGTTCTTTAGCCCAAACAAGTCTCTTCTGCTTGTTGCCTGTCCTTAGCAGTGGTTTCCTAGTAGATATTCTACCATGAAGGTCTGATTCACACAGTCTCCTCTTAACAGTTGTTCTAGAGATGTTTCTGCTGCTAGAACTCTGTGTGGCATTGACCTGCTCTCTGATCTGAGCTGCTGTTAACCTGCGATTTCTGAGGCTGGTGACTCGGATGAACTTATCCTCCGCAGCAGAGGTGACTCTTGGTCTTCCTTTCCTGGGGCGGGCCGCATGTGAGACAGTTTCTTTGTAGCGCTTGATGCTTTTTGTGACTGCACTTGGGGACACTTTCAAAGTTTTCCCAATTTTTCAGACTGACTGACCTTCATTTCTTAAAGTAATGATGGCCACTCGTTTTTCTTTACTTAGCTGCTTTTTTCTTGCCATAATACAAATTCAAACTCTTTGAATGAGAAGGTGTGTCCAAACTTTTGGTCTGTACTGTACGTATATACTGTATTATCCCTCACACTTCCATGAAAAGATCTAGGATTTCTAAGGTGAGTTAAAGTTAAGGAGCTGTAGCAAATAATAATAATAATAATAATAATAATAATAATAATAATAATAATAATAATAATAATCATCATCATCATCATCATCATCATCATCATCATCATCATCATCAAAATAAAACTTTATCCTGAAGCCAATAGAAATCTTAATGTGTGAAACTTTCTGCAAGAAACAGTAATAATCAACATCAGACAGAGTGTGTTTTGCTCTGAATTTGTTATATTATTGTCATTTACTTTGCACTTTGTCAGCACTTATTTATTTAATAAAGAGGGATCCAAAAGTCTGAAATCACTTTAAAACACATGAAATTTTTTTTTCTTTTTTCTTACACAAACCTGTGAAGTTCATGCCAGCTTGAGTTCACACTGTAATTAAGGCAAAATAGGCTGTACACTTCATGTAAATTTTCAAATATTTTTTTCATCAAGTTATATATCAGTAATATAATGTATTATGAATATTTTTGCTGTTAATTGAAAAAGACTACAAAATAGAAGCATTACCACTTTGTTCAAAGGAAATGGATGAGGGGACAAAGCTAGGAAACATCAAACAGAAACGTGGCTCAGCCTTACCTATGCTAAATGTAGAATAGGACTTTACAATGAAAGGACAAAAATCAGCAGAGTTTAAATAGACAAATGAATCAAGGTATAAAAAGAGGAAAGGTGTATGAAAAATACAGAAGTGACATGACAGGGCTTGAGAATAATATCAAAAGCACACATTTAAAAAGAACAACAAAATAAACTCAAAATGAAAACAAAAATGCAGTGTTGATTGCATTCAGAATCAGGCTGTACTCTAAAAGGAAAAGAATATTGTACAGTTTGGCGCATAGCTGAGCGGTTAGGGTTAAAGCTTTTCTCAAAGTGCCAGGAGTTGTTCTCCAACAGATAACTACAGTAACTACTATAAGTGTTACACTACAACTGTTTAAAAGCAAAACACCATGATGTTGAGGATGTTTATACAGTATGTATAAATGTGTGAGGAAGAGAGTTTAACTTGTACATTCTTCTGGGATTAAACAAAAGTTTTAGTTGGACAGTACAACTAATAGATAGCTATTTTACTTAAGTAAGCACTTTGTAAATGTAGGACTTTTATTAATGTAGAACTTAAATTGTTACTGACCCAATAAATTGCTTAAAATAAATGAAATAAAGAGAAACCCTCTAGTGCCCAGTATGTTCACTTTAAAGTGATTAGAAACATGTGTTTCAAATTTTCTAGTTTTTTTTTTTTCCATAACTGAATTTACATTTCGTGTATAGGGCATTCTTCAGCCTTTTTAAATATTTGATTAACATTTATAAAAAATAAATAAGAATGCCCACGTAAAATATACAGAACCCTCCTCCAAACTCTTTTAAAATTACATGTGCATGTTGTAAACAAGTCAATTTTCAACCTTGAAAAGCCTTCTGATACGTAGATAACATACCCAGGGACTCACAGACACACACATTCAGCCTCACACTAATATGAATACTCACTTCACCCTCTCTTTCTTTCTTACTCACACATATATAATTGAGATTTTCCACACAAGGACACAAAGAGCCTGAAGCAAGTACTTAATTGCACTGGATATCATTACAGGGGGAAAATCAACCATTTTAAAAATATACCAAGCACCCTTTTATTTTCGCTCTGCTCTAATCTCGCTGGCAAGGAGAATTTCGGTGCAGTGTTTCTGCACAGCCACAAGTCACACCAGTATGTGTTTGTTTGTTTTTCCTAATAAGAGGTAGTATTCATCTTTTGTGTCCCCTTCTGACAGAGAGAGAAAGAGAGAGAGAAAGAGATCACTCCTTCTCTGTCTTATGCACTGAAAGCCTGCCGTCGCTCCCCCAAGGGAAACGGGATAATGAGGGATCCGTATGACTCCGTTCTGTCTCATTTCAATTGGAAATGCAGCACACACACACACACACACACATCTGCAGTCTCTCACACACTCATCCCTGCACTTTGGGTCGGTGATGGCGGGATTATCGGCCCTCGTTTCTTGTCTGACAGTCCATCATATCTGCATACACGCATGGCTTCTTGACGATGCTCGTGGCTGTCGCTTGTCCTGTGCTGGCCCAGCCTGGCCACTAGACTGCCTTTAAACACGCACACACACCCACACCCCCCCCCCCCCCACACACACACCCTCTGTCTTTCTCTCTCACACACTCTCTCTCAGCTAAACTGTCATAGTACACTTTTGTACTTTTTATTTCCAAACAATTATATATAACAACAATTAAATAACCCTAACAATTTAACACAGTACTGTAAATAGACTTCATGTGCTCAAATTCATTACAATACACTTCAATTTCACTCTTCACATTTTTAAAAAGTTAATATTACAAGGAATCATCATCAACGGCTTGCCGTTTTCTGTTTTTTTGCTACGGGTTGTTTAAACAGTTAGCAGCTGGTTAGTGGTTAACATGAAGGTCATTTCGTCTATGACAACAGAGGTCACAGGTCAGGTCCCATTTGCAGCGACACAGGACAATGAGCTGCCAATTTAGATGGCATCTTTCCCCGCATATTAGCCTTCATATTGGCAAATGCATAACAGTGGTGTCAAATACTCATAGGCGATATGCTCACTCTCTCTCTCTATCTCTCTGATGCTGGTCCCTCTAGAGCATGCGGCAGATAAACATATTCTCTTCAAACAATCCCAATGACAGCCAAATAGGCTGCTTGTCGCTTGTAAAAAACCCTCTAATGATGTGTGTCGAGGGAGCGGCCTGCCTCCTTGTAGCAGACGACTCCCTTGTGTACAAGGACAGAAAGGGAGGGAGAAAAATAATAACAATCCCTAAAATATTCCTCTGCTCAAAAGGCCCACTAAGCCAGAGCTTCCCAAACAACAAACCTTTTTTCGTTGTAGTGGTTTTTTTGTTTGTTTATTTGTTTGTACAGTATGTGTGTGTGAGTAAAAGAGAGAGAGAGAGAGATCTCTAACCATTTCTTCAACTTCCTTTCCATGTCTTTCTGTCCTTCCTTTTGAATAATTGTAAAGTCCAGCATAACCATTAATGTGCTGGTTTTTTTCTATGGGTGTGACAGAAACATGTACTATAGATTAAAGGCATGCTTCACAGATCTGCACAGTGTGTCAGAATGTCTTCATTTTGAAAAATATGAGGGATGTTAAAGTCAAACTGGGACTTTTGATGGTGCAGAATAATAGAACAGTTATGAAAGTAAAAACTATCTTCATTCATCTCTGTAATCCCGTACTACAATATCTATTTTCCCAGGATTTTACTAGTGCTTGGATATCACCAAGGTAGAAAGTTTTCTCAGCAAACTAGGACCATGATCAGACTGCCTGCTTCACATCTGCACATCACATTTACTTTAATGTTATACATGCCAGACTGCAAAGTACCTAAATCTAACATGTATAAATTGGTTGTTCATGTCAAAACATCAGCAGGAACCTCATTTCCCCTCTCGTCTGTTCCAACCACTCAGCATTCAGTATCACTAGTATACTAATCACCAGCCTGATCGTCATCTGCACCTGTTTCTCACTGGTTCATGCCTTAAATGAGATGTTTTTTTCATACTTGAATGATTCATACTGTAGGTCACTGTGTGCCTTAACAAACAAAAACATTCCTCTGAAAGCAGTCAGGTACAGGGATTGGACTGTAAATGAGAGCAATTGTTATACCTCATGATTACATTAAAGAATACATGAAACAAAACCTGAAGAAACGGAAGGTGGCTCAAGACTTTTGCAGTGTACTGTATGAACTATATGAATTAAGGTCGGAAAATTGACATAAAATCCTTTAGGAATGCAGTCTGATAAAACTTTAAACATAAATTCCAGTGAATATGTAACTAGTAAGTATACACACTTGACTAAGTGTTGACTAAGTTTAATTTCTCTTGCTTTCACTGTACTTAATTTCTATAGTTTCTGTTCTGTTGTCTGTGCAAACTTTTTTCTACTTGTCATAATGGCTGGCTACTTTGCCTTATAACTGAAGCATAAGCATGCATCCAGACTGCTCTTTTAGTCATTAGATAGGTGGTAGAGTGGCCAATCAGAGCATATTAGATCCAGCCATCTTAATGACGACATAGAAAGAGCGCTAACGGCTCTTGATTAGGTCCGTTTATCTCTAATTAATTACCTTTGCCTAATTAGATGCCCTGTTTCAGCTAGACACAGAGTCAAGTAGGCTAGATTATTAGCATGCTCATCGGGCCTTTACAAAAGGCTGAAATTAATGTAATGCACAAAGAAGTGTCGGACGTTTTAATTGCACAGGTGTTGCCTTATGGTGCCGCTTTATCATCCACCGGCTCCCCTGGATTATGGGTGGGGGGTTGGTGGTTGGGGGGTGTAGTACATTGAGGGACTATTCTGCAAAATTCACCTTGGCAACGGCTCATTAGTTTGCCTTGTTATTGTATTATTTATTACGTTTGGCCTTCCCCCATTACACAGATTGATTCATGGCCCCTTTCCCTCTTTCTCTCTCTCTGTGGTGTTCTGTCGTTCGCAGCATGCCTAGGCTGGAGGGAATGATAAAGTCTGTGGAAATGCTGCAATGTTCTCACTTGCTGATGGGGGCTGCTGCTGTGCAGAGTGTAAAAATGTGTTCACATTTAATTATAGGTGAATTAAAATCCACTGCAGGTCTTATCGCTTACAGTCTGTTTTCCCAGGCATATTAAGAAATCAACTCTTATAAAACACCTCGTAATAAGCACACAACTGGCATTAAATGCTCATTCCGCACTGTGCCCCTGTCCAAGCCCCATCTTCGTCAAAGAACCTGTTTTAACTCATCAGCATGACAAGCTCTTGCCATATTCTCCACCCCCGCCCTTAAACATGAATATTATTAAAACGAGGTGTGAATATATAATGCTTAGGCACCATCATGAAAAATTTATTATATGTATATCCAAGAGAGTCATACTGAGCTGTCCATTGCATATTCCTGACATAGTGCTTGACTTCAAACTTGTGAGTTGTTGAAAGATTACAGTTACTCATCGGAAAATGAATATTTAAATTGAGGGATTAAAAACTGACCTGGTCTTCTTGTTCCCTATGAGTAAAACACAGACAGACACGAGTCCATGATGAGACCTTGCATGAGGAAAATGTGCATAGAGATATTTTAAATTCACTTCACACACGACCTGAACCTTCAACGACCACAGTAAAGACTAATGAAGTGAGTGTCTTTAATGGCAAATAGAATGTGCTGCTCATTTCAGTTGTTATAAAATGCCCAAATTGGGAGCAGTTTCTATCTCACAACAACAATTACCTGATTTATGCTTTGCATCAGCGGTTTGTCCTTACTCGCACACGGCTGGGTTCCTCGGTAATCGACTGAAGCAGGAACAAAACAAGTGAAAAATAAAAGTGCTGTAAATATACTACAGATGTTGCTGAATGGGGGAGAAGACTTACAGTAGTCCTGACATGAAGAGTGTTAGCCTTTTGAAAATTGGTATTGATTTTAAATGTCACCACACAGATTGCCAAGCAGCTTGACAGCTTATAGTGACGCAGCTTTAGAAAATGTCCAAGCTGAAAAATATCATTGTTCTGAAGAGGGAACGGTCTGAGAGCAGGAACACTCGGGATAGAAGCTGCCTAAAGAAGATAAAGATAAAACAGGCAAGTGACAATGATGCATTGATGTAAATCATGCACGGAGATACAGTAGATGCCCTTGACCAATACAGATAAATTGAAGAACTCTGTATATGGTGCAGTTAAAATATGTACAATATATAGTAAGTAGTGTTCTAAAATAAAGTAAAAAAAAATATATGTGACAGAACTTGTTGTAAGAAACCAATGTAATTATGGTAAGAATTATTTTTTTTTTTTAATAATTCATGAGCAGCATCCACTATAATAGTGTGTATGTAAAATGTTGACTTACTGACCAATCAGAATTGAGCATTAAGGAACCACGCTGTGGTAAAAATAATTAATGATGATTAAGTACGTATTAGTTTTAACAACTAAAATGATCATTATTAGCTATTGTAACTGGTTTTAATCAGTAGCTGGCTGATATCCACCCATCCATCTAAGCCATCATCACAAATGATGGTTGGTTGCAACCATCATTTGTGACTTTATGCCAAAGATCAATACTGTAAGAAGTTGCATTGCGAAGACCCAAACCTATTTACAACCTACAGACACACACTCACATATTCACTCATACGCTAAAGGCAATTTGTAGCTTGATTTGTATTTGTCGTTTAGTTTCCAGGCTGTGTATGCACATATTCTAAAGAAAGTGCCCAGACAATAATTGAAAAATAAATTACTTAAAACTAAGTTTGCACAGCTGTTTGAATTTTATATTTCTAAACCAGCTTGCTATTTGTAGCCATTTCATTGGGTAAGAACAGACTTCGTTCACAGTATATTTCAGGAAATAGACAGAAAGATTAATCTTGTATGCACAGTTAAAAAACAAGAATCAAGGCAATTACAATGAAGTTATAGAAAGCTTCCAATAAGAGAAGTAGCTGGATATCAATTCTCTTAATGGAGCTTTTATTTTGAAATCCAGAACTCTACTAAGAAAACACTGCATGGGAAGGTATTGCTAGAATTGCATATGCCCATTCTAGCCCATATGTGATGAATCACATCAAATCAGTTGCATTTTGGATGATTTAAGTTATGCATGTTTTTAGATTAACAGTTTAATAAGCGGGCGGCACGGTGGTGTAGTGGTTAGCACCTCCAGGGTCCGGGTTCGATTCCCGGTCAAGCTTGATTCCCGTCTCTGTGTGCATGGAGTTTGCATGTTCTCCCAATGCTTGGTGGGTTTCCTCTGGGTACTCCGGTTTTTTCATACAGTCCAAAGACATGCAGATTAGGCTAATTGGCATTCTCAAATTGCCGTAGTTTGTGTATGTATGTGTGTGTTCCCTGCAATGGATTGGCACCCTGTCCAGGCTTCAGGTCCCTGTGACCCTGAATACAGGATAAAGCAGTATAGACAATGAGTGAGTGAGTGAGTTTAATAAGCTTAATTGTGATACCAAGTTCATTACTTTTTCCAGGTGCTGAGATATGGCCAGTTCGGGTTAGTTAACGAGAAGGCCCTCAGAAAAAGAAAAGCAAATCCTATTTTTTTTTACACCTGTTACATCTAAAAGTAATCAGACAGTGTGGATACATAGTGAGAAACTAACCTATGCGACATAACACCTGACTTGATACTGTATGATGGGTCACATATACTGTTGTCTTAAAACCCACCTTGTTCCTTAAGCTATCATGTTACCACAGCTCCTACTACAAGCATATACAGGATAAGCATTTTAGATAATACGAAACACTATAGAGAAATACATTCACTGTATTTTAATTTATGTAACGTGTTATGAGGCACTTCAGTTTGCCACAATACATCTGTAATGAAGCAGACCAAAATAACATCTCTAGCCTTTACTTCTTAGCCATGATATTAGCCTCTTGCTATATAACAATAGATATGAAAAAAAAAATTATTTCTTCCCTTTTTCTTTTTTTTACCACTTACTGTTTGTCTGATGCACAAAGTACAAAGGTCTGTGATTTATCACTATGTCAATGGTTCAGCCAAATACTCTGAGCTGCTCTCAAAATAACAATTGTTAAGCTACAGGCAAAATACATCTTCCCCTATACAGCACAGAGTGAAATATGCATAGCACGCACTTTCTCTGTATGAGTGTGTGCATTGCTTATTGGCCATTTGCTTCATCTGACATCTCCATATCGATGTGCTTAATCAGACATACACGCCATAGCACTTCCTGCACAAGTGTCCGTGTCATTGCGTACCAGACAGTAGTTTTATATCAGCAGTTAACTGTGGGCAATCAGCTGGTGTGATGAAGTCTTAATGAGGGCCTATTCTGGCTCCCTCACTACTCATGAAGACTAAATCTGGAAGAAGCAGCCATGCTTGCCATGTTCATCCACTCGGAATGAGGGAAATTAGCACAAATGATATGACACAGTCTGTCATTAGCAATTGCAAATTATTCAACATGACTGTATCCCTAATGGCCTTAATTTCCTTTTTAAAAAATGCAGCAGGTATTTAATGTGGAATGAAAGCCGCTGTGTCACATTAAGCATCTGCTGAAAAAAAAAAAAAAAGATCCATACATTTTTGAGGAAAAAAGACATACATTCACCATTAGTGAACATCATCCAGCCATTCTGAAGAAGGAATCAAGTGATGGAGACAAAAGAGGAGGATGAAAGAGGCAAATATTAACTGCAGAGATGCTTGTCACTTTAGGAAGAGATTAATGCCCATTAATGTGTTTGTGTGTGCGCATGGGACTGCTGCTCATTTCAAACATTTAGTGATTAAAGGACACTCGTGTGTTATGGTAAACATGGCAGATTAAAAGCTCCTCTAGTGCCCTCCGTAGGGAGCGCGCTTCAGTTTTGCTCAGCGAGAGTTGCAGAGCACTTGCAGCTGGAGAATTCCTCATTGTCCTAATTTACTTACTGACGCAGGTGCTGGTCCACTCAGACTGTGCAGGGCTATTTAAAAAATGTGCCGTCGCATTTGTTTCACTTTGTTCTGCTGTTAAAATTCACTTAGGCATTATTTTAAGGGTGTTATTGTCATCCAGCTCCAGGCCAGTTTGGGACAGTAAGCAGATTTAATTGCAGAACGTTAGGTCAGGACATGTGCAGATATACGATCAGATACTGCAGGCAAAAAGTGGTCCAGCAAGAACCGAGGAACGTACTGCTTGAAAGCCTGACGTGTCCTAAATATGACACAGTGACAAGAGTTCTTGTTTAAATAAGGTTCAAGCTTAATCACTTAACCACTTATACCTTGCCTGGAGCCAGACTTTCAATCGACAGTCTTGTAACTGCACAAGCTTTCTATTTATCTTCACTGTAGATGCAGAATCCCATGCATTTGAGCTGAATTACTAAATACGAATTAGGAATGAACAGAGTTAGATTGAGATCAGACTAATATAAATTTGATCATACAATCTCTACTCTAGATCTAATGACATCATCACCTGATTTTTGTACCATTTATTTGGCTCAATGTAGTGCTTCACATCTCTGCTTGAACAGATTCTCTCTCTCCATCCTGCTACCCTTAAGACATTTATCTTGTTTAGCATAGTGTGCAGTTTATCCTAAATCTGCCTCAGAGGTGATGTGTGCCAGTTAAATAACAATAACATTACCTCAACCACAGTAGTAATTATCTGACCTATGACTTGTCATTATCTAAATAAACTCATAAGCTAAGTTTGCCACAAAGTTGCTAAGTTCCATAGAAAACTCGTTACCATTATACAAACTATATATTTTTTTTCAATATTTAATTATATAATTATTTAACTATATAATTAAATAATTAGCCAGAATTGGTAGTACTCTATTAATTAACACAATAAACCAGGTTTGTTAGCAAAATAAAATAGTTTGCATAGTGTTGCCTAGCTTGCTATCAAGTTGCTGTTTTTATTCACACAGATTCACAATTTATAAAATAACTTTTTTGAGTAATTAGACCGAGCAAGTAAGTATGATATAAAATTATCATAACATTAGGTAAACTCTTTTTACTAGCACTTTGTTTACGTGGAGTTTTTTGGTCTGTCTACCTAAAGTTAGCTAGCTTATTAGCAAAGTCCTATTAGCCAAGCTCATTAGCATGCTCAACAGGTAAGTTAGGAAAACAATTATGTCCATATTAAAATGATCCCTTTTTGAAAGGGTTGATCTTATTTAATAAGGCTAAATAAGGACGCGTAAGTTTCGACTTTCTTTCTCCTTTGCTTCCTGTGCTTTCTTCTATATGTACTTTGTCTTACACACTCATTTCCTTCTTCCTCTCTTCCCTCTCCCTCCTTCTCTTCTCCCCCTCTCCCTCTGACACTCTCGCTCGGCTGCTGTCCTCAGCATCTCCGTGGGGCGGTGACTAATTGCCCCCGTAAATCATCGCACAGGCCGCGCACTCCTCCGTTTATTTTTTCTGACAGTAATTTACTGCTTGCTCTTTTACACACTTGTCATTGCGTGTTTTTCCTCACATTAGAGGCCGGCAGAAAAAGAAGCGTAATTAACGGGCCGCTGCACCAGCCGGCCACCGCTCTTTCATCATGGTGTGATAATTGTGCTCTGTGTCTGTCACAGTAACCTCTCACGCTATTTCCTCCATGACTTTCCGTACTCG
>JAAGKR010000375.1:188687-215825 GCA_011419295.1 Clarias macrocephalus
AATCTATATTAGGTGGACCTAAGGGACTGAGATGAAAAGCGTTTGTTATTAAAGTGAACAATAGTAATGATTACATCATTGATTACTGACAAGAAGGTAAATGACAAATGCATGTATATGATACAGTGCTATTGACCAAAAGAATGGGTATATGATGAGAATGTGTGTGTGTGTGTGTGTGTGTGTGTGTGTGTGTGTGTGTGTGTGTGTGTGTGTGTGTGTGTGTGTGTGTGTGTGTGTGTGTGTGCGTGTGTGTGTGTGATAGTATGTTAGAATTCCATGTAGCACAGTGGCATGGTCCTGTTTGAGCCCAGCGGAGCCCCAGTGCTGAGCTCTTGGCCTAAAGTGCTCCTCATTTAGAACGATCGACAAAATCAATAAGGTGAAGGATGTTTCTGCTCTCATTCGGCTTCGTACCAATCCCCCCAGAGCCCTCACTCAACAGCAGCCTCAGCAGCTGGGCTCCATCAGTCTACAGTATAACTATAACTGTATGGACACACACACATACAGTACTCACACACACACATACACATACACAAACACACAACCTCCTCAGTACCTTATTCAAGTGACCAAATATATTTTAACCAAATAGGATGCATACCTAAAACATCTTAGGATTATGTCTATAATCTATTTAATATTCATCCTAGTATTCAAAATTTGACAATTTGCAGAAGTCTGCGCAGAACAACAGAAACAGAATGATACAGCAGCTAAAAGCAGGCTGAATGCTTTGCTGACTCGCAGCAGCTGCTGCTGCTCCAGCGTTTTAGCACAAACAGCTTGAGTGTCTTGACCCAAGCAAAGCAGCACTACATCAATGTGCATTTCCCCTTTTTATGCTTTCCATATGTATGTAATTTGCTTATCCTAGTAGTCTGAATTAAGCAGGCCTAATTGTTATGTTTAATTCCTATGTTTTACTTTTTTAAAATAAATTGCAGTAAAACGTACAGAGAGTTTTAAACACCAAAATGGTTTTTGATTGATTTAATTCATATTTATTTGTTCATTTATATGTATATATATATTTTTATGAATAAGTTCATTTTGAGTATGTGTACATAATGTAGAGGTGTAGTATTATTACTCTATTAGTCTTTCATGCGCACACACACACACACACACACACACACACACACACACACACACACACACACACACACACACACACACACACACACTTGCCAGTAAACACTTTTGGGGCTCTATGTATTTTAACTGCTTATTATGCTAATGCAAAATAAAATTTTAATATTTGTGTATACAGTTTATGAACACATACTTAATGAGCACATACTTAATTGTAAATACAATTTACAACTGTATTGTTTTAAAAGAGATGACCTGATCCAAGGGGACACCTATTACTAAGGGGGAAAAAAGCAGAATGACCACGGACCGTACAGAGCTGAACTTATTATACTAAAGGGAATTCAGATTGAAAGTAATGACTGAGTAAGCATAGCTCTTTGGGCTGGCACACTTTTCACACACTTTTGCTTCTTTTTAAAAGGCTTGGGAAAAGCTGTGCTCAAGGACATAACCTTGTGCCTCAGCGACAATGTTCTCTACTCTAAACTCTGTCTGTTTGACAAAATGCATTTAAACCAAAAAGTGACAGTAAACCCGTCCTGAACTCTCACTGCTATATTATTTTGTTCAGCCTTTTGCAAGAATATTCACCTTGCATAAGTAGGATGTTTCTCATCTGCTCATCTCTCACTCTCTCTCTCTCCCTACCTCTACATCTCTCTCTATGGCTCTCTCATACTGTCCTCTAGCACCCATCCATACACACTGACCTAAAAACAATAAATGGTTCTTAGTCTCACTCCAAAGCATAAAGTATTTAAAAATCGAACCCCGGGGGCTGCTTTGTCCGTGGCTGGAGGCGTTATTTCAGGCGGCCTGTCACGCGGCGTCCCCTCAGGTCATTACTGGGCTGAGCGGCACATCCTTGGCAGCCTCACAGAGGCAGAGAGCTCCATTATGTGGGACGAGGAGCGAGGGAGTGAGGGAAAAGAGGAGAGGCCTGGACGGCGATCTGAGGAATGAGAGATGGGGCCAATGGAAGCCAGAAAAGTAGAAGGGGGCAGGGAGGAGGTAAAATTTGGGGAGCAGCCCATTCAGAGGCAGCTTTTCGGACAGTGCTGGCAAAAGGAAGCTTAACCCGATCAAGGACATAATTGCATGTTTTTTTTTCCCCCTCCATTTGATGCATATATTCTCTTTACTTAAATGAAAGCACCCAGTTCTACTGAATCTGGGCAGAACTACAGTCCTACCAGATGAGCAAACACAGCAAGGTGCAGTGAAAAAGCAGGCTTTTTGTTTCATAGAGTGGCTAAAAGCTCAAAGCTGTGCATTTCAGCTTTGATATTTCCCATATCCTACTTCTTGTCTATGACTCTACAGCGTGCCAAGCTCCCACACCAAACCCAATTTAGAGCAAATGTGATTTGATGTGGTGCCCACAAACAGCAGTGGCATTAGATGTCTAAATGCAGGTCCCAAGTGTTGTCACATGCACTAGGTTTCAACTGGAAAGCAGTTACCCTGGTAGATATTATGATTGGGCAGCATATGTACAGTGCTGAGATAAGGCATAAGGCAGTTGCCTCTGAGGTTTCTTATTTGGGACAAATTTGAGAGTTGACACACAAGAATGGTTAAACTATTGTTCAGTTTCACACCTCCTGACCAGAGAGGTGGTAAGAATCAACTGGATAACTTGTTCACGTACACACATGTCAAGAACTTTTTACAAAGCCATCCTTCCTTTTTTTTTTCCTTTTCCCCTCATACACCCCAGACAACATGTTTGCAATAAGGAGCTTTGCTTTGCAGCTTAAGACAATGTGTGTTTTTATATTTTGCAAGCATTTTTCATTGAATCCTACAGACCTTTGTGGCATCTACTAGCATCACGTTGGCTCCCACTCAATAGCATTACTACCTCTTATTAGCCTTTACATATTATGGTTTTCATATTGTTTGCACCTTTTGGCTTTTTCTTCCAGGGTTAAAGGACTTAGTAGTTGGAATGCCAGATTCAACTCTGGCCTGTGCATTGTCTGAAGAGCCATCCTAGCTCCCAGGTGCTTCTGACATGCTTTGAACTAGCTGTGGCAGCCACTCTAAACATGGCAGCAAGCTGAGTAGAATTGGCTGTTGCTATGCAATCGACAGTACAGCTGTTTCAACAAATGGCAAGTGCAAAAAAAAAAAAAAAAACTATTTCCCAGTGAAAATATTTTATTGATAGGCTTAAATGGGAACTTGGATAGACTTCAAAATCTATGCGCAGACCTGAAATGCATGGTGTGTATTCTAGCTAATATCGTGGAACACAAGTAGGTTGTTGGGACCACTACCTGCCACTGATTCATGTGTTGTGTCAAAGATGGTCTCTCTACATAAAGTACGTTGCACATTTGAGTGATGCCCCAAATGCTTAATGCAAATTAACTGATACTTGTTTAGTACAAACTTAACCATTTGCCATTGCATGGAAAAAAAACGAGTCATTCATTAGCCACTGTAGGACACTGTTTAAGAGTCTAGATTTAGTTTGACCATCTCTTGGTATAATTACACAGCATAGGTCTTGAAATATGCCTGTGTCATCAGGAAAGAAAAACTCCACTGCTGTGAGATGCTGGTCATGAAGCTACCCCAGATCATAACGCTGCCTCCATAGGCTTGTACAGTGGGCACTATGCATGATGGGTGCATCACTTCATCACTTTCCTTTTTACTAGCAAATTTGCTAGCAAATTATTATTATTCATCAGACGTTAGTCTAGTTGCCCGGTCTAGAACCAGGAAAAGTGCTCAGAATCAATGCATAGATAAGCCAAGTGATAGAGAATAATCAGCTGTCATGTGCACAGTGAAGTATGATGTATGATAACACCAAAGGGTGTCCTAAACACAACGCCTGAAAACATTCCCTTTCCAGTTAAAATGTTGTTTAATGAGACGGATATCCTTCAAAGAAAGAGCCGCTTACTTCTGCATTTTTCATTATAAGGAAACTAAAATGTCTGGCATTGCTCTTAATCCGTTCTGCAGTACACAGATACAGTGATTTCATCACACTGTATACATGTATATGAAAGGCATTGCAATAAAATATTACTTGGCATGGCTTGACTTTCTGTCCTTCAAGGTGTTTGCAGGGCCTTACATCACCAAGTATCATCTCAATTGAAATTGAAGCCGAGCAAAATAGCATGGATAAATGCAGTTATAATTGTTTTTGATAGGAGTGCAGTGTATTTTTGCTCTTTGTAGTGTAGTTTGATGATCACTGTAAACAACTACCACTGTGTTACTTTCACCTGCTGATCCAAAAATTAGTGTGCCACTTTTATTTGTATCAGTTCTGTAGTGTTGACTGGTCACAGCTTGGAGAAAGCTGTAGGAAATAGTAGACATCCTACATGATTAAAGCTAAAGCAAAAGACATGAGGAGTTTCTGCCTCTTTTACCATGTCAGTTTGGTATCATTTTGAATGGAGAGATTGAAACCATGCATTTGACACACTGGTGAGCTCTATCTAAGCTGAAAGAGAGAACATGGCTTTCACACCAGAGAGTCTGGCCATGTCTGGTGTATGTAGGCCTGTCAGTCAAACATGACAGCTGTTTGCAGTCTTTGCAGTCTGACTGGAAGAGATGAAAAGAGCAAACCTCAGAACTCAACAAAAAGCGAGAACAAATCCAGTACTATCCAATTTCTTTTTTCTAATGCTTGCATATAGTTCATGCCTGCCTTTCTCTCTCTCGCTTTTACACACACATGCACACACACAAATTATCTTTTGTCATTGTCCTTCCTATAATCAAATAATCCAACTTGTATATAGAAACTATCGTAATAATTATGCAATAAACTGTCATATTATTTCATGTTTGCCTACGCCTATGCTTATTATGGTGCTCCTAATAAGACAAAAGTTGCCATGACAAACAGTATCATTGTATTGCATTCTACAGATCATCCACATGAATTAAGTAATAAGTAAAGACAGTATGTAAAAAAAAAAAAAAAAAAAGCAACTTGATTGTTGCTTGAAGCAAGTAGCACACACTTGCATCAGCAAGCATGGATCTGATGCTTTGCCAGCTAAACTAGAACCAGACTGGTGCTAACTTTTATATACAAACCAGCATGAATTATTATTATATTATATTATATTATATTATATTATATTATATTATATTATATTATATTATATTATATTATATTATATTATTATTATTTTTTTTAGGGATATAATACCATTTACATTTATGGCATTTGGCCAGAGCAACTTGCATTTTTATCTCATTATACATTGGAAATATATACATTAACCAAATCCTGAAAATATTCTTTTGCCTAAAGAAGTTGCTTAAAAATACCCTTCTTCGGTGTTTGTTTGTTCTTAGTTGCTGGGTTTAGTATTACTCTAAAAGGTATAGTCTAACTTTATATTATTAATGAGTTGGCTATGATATAGCATAGAGTCTTAGGTAGCTAATAAACATTAAATTAGATGAATTTATCATTAGCTGAATAACTGCTGGATGTTGAGTCAGTGCTTGTAGTTTTAAACACCTCAGAGACCACTGAGAACAGTGTTGCAGGTTTTTGTAGCGCACTGGCTGGTACTGACACATCTGTGTATGGGAATAAATGTGACTCCTAACCTACAAGTACTGACCCAGCTGCAGAAAATCTTGAGTTGTCTTGAAGTTGTTTTTTCCAAATTAACATATAGTTATGGTGTTTATAAAATGGTAAAATAACTTACAAACTAACATTTCTTAAGTTTATGGAACTTTATTTGAAGAAAGAAAAAAAAAACGCCTTTGCTGCTGTCATGATGTTTATTACAGTACATTGATATATTCATGTCACACTATTATGTTTATGGCTCCATATCCTCTTGGACTAGTTCTTCAATTTGTAGAGAAAAAAAAACACACACACACACTGAGAAAATGAAGAATCTTCACCTTCTGCATGTTCACATATTGTCCATTACCTGTGGCGCAGTGAGCGAGAGCTCATAGGGCGCTCACCGAATAAGATAAGCATAATGCTTATATATTTATCACCAATAATCACACTTCTCTTTGTGTGCCAATACATTCAGGCAGAAATAATGAGATGCTTTGCCGAGACAGGTTTTGAATAGAAAGCCTCCACATGAATGCCAGCATCCTGGGACTCGCACAGTGAAGGTGAGGAAAACACCATTAGACACGTCTAAAGCGGCATTAACGATTTACCAGATTAAAATGGCTTTTTCAATTGATTTGTAAACAGTTATAAATCTCGGTTTATCTGTGTCCACTGTTTTCTTGCGTTGCAACTGCAAATTATATCGTCTAACATACTCTCTGCATCAAAAGTGGAAAGTGTGTGTGCACAGGAGAGGCTCAGGGCTGTTTCATAGTCCAGGCTTTACGTAGTGTGTAGAAAGAGAGTTGGCTGCATTCTCACCATTAGAAACTGCCATCTTTCAGCTGTGATCTCTCCTTTGAGCTCTTAATCTGAATTAAAATGCATTGCGCCACACACAGTCTTATTCAGGAGGAGCCAAAACAGGAACAGTGAACTACAACTGCTAGGGAATAACTGAAAAATAAATGTATGTCTAAAACATATGTGTACTCTGTATGTAAGTTAAAGGGGGGAAAGTGCCAGTAGTAAAAAACCAAAAGTCAATAGTAAGAAATGAACGTTTGTCAGTTGATGTTTATGTCTCTATATGGGTTTAATACAATACTGTGAAATGCAAATACCACAAATCATGAAAGTGATCTTGCTCCCACAAAAATATTAAAGAAGAATTGGTTTCTGGCTTGAAAAGAAGAAAGACCCAATTCTTTATGATACCATTATTGTGGATGAAGCCTGAGAAAAGTATAACTGCAGATATGCTGCAGACAGCTATGTCACACTAAACAAAAGTCTCACACTGTAAGATTTCATTCAATCACCTTTAGCTTTGATTATAGGCAGTTCATGTGTGAAAATGATTTTGAGTAAAAACAAGTCTTACACAATTTGAACCCTGGAATATGCCCTTGTCATCAGGCTAGAAAAGCTCCATTGATATGATATCCTGGCCATTCAGTACATTCAGGTCAATAGTGGACTTCATTTTATTGCACACATAATGTTGCTGAGCTTTGACCTGTCCAACTGAAGCAACCCCAGATCATTGGACAGTGGCCACTAGGCATGAGGGTGCATCGCTTCATGCAATTCCCTGTGCACCTGTTGCTCTGGAATAGGGTCTATATGGGCTCATCAGACTATAACCTTTGCATTGCTCCAAAGTCCAATCTTTATGCTCGTTAGCCCGAAGCCTAATGAGCATAAAGATTGGACTGAAGCCTTTTTTTCCTAATTAGTGGTCAAATGGTTTTCTTAGGGCTGCACAGCTGTTCTGTCCCAATCCTGAGAGTTTTCATCACATTATTTCTGTATGGAAATACTCTTAGTTTCACTGTTAAACATAGCTATGGTTTTTACTGTTGATTTCTTACCAAGTGTTTAAGTGATCTCCATTTGTGATTTTTTTTTTCCAGACCACATTTCAAGGTTCAGCACTGTCCTTTCCTTCAAATTTCCTTAATCGTTTTCTTTGCTTGATGCAGCTCAATAATTTGATCCTTCTGAAATAGCAACGTTTTAGGCCAGACAGTGCATACTAACAAAATGCACTTTGGAGCAAATGCAGCCAATTAGTTAGTTTCTGCTAGTTGCATGCACAATAATCTTAAATAGCATTGTGATAAAAGTTAAAATTTGATAAATATAAAAGTATTTGATAAAACTGTAACAAACAGTAACAAAAAGACAGTTCCAACAGTGTGTCTGTTATTTCTCCAGCTGAATTACTGAATTACTTAGACAATGCATTTTTTTATACCTCAAACTGTTTCATTGTTTCTGTTTCACTCCTCTTCCAAACGTGCCATTTCCGTGTTTGTGTAAATGAGCTCCTGCAAAGCCACACCACTGGAGAGCTACTTGTATGAGGTCACATTGGGGGGAAAACCTATTGGCTTGTTTTAATAGACAAAAAAACAATGAATGTTTTTTTTTTCTCATGACTTATGTCTGTATGCACAGACTGGAGACTTATCTGAATATTAAAAAATTACAAGAAAAATTGTCATAATAGTGCCATTTAAATTTTCACATCTTAGTATTTCATTTTAAGATTTACACCTTTACTGTAAGTCAGAAAAATATGTTGTGCTGTAGACTATAGTTATATTTGTATACATTCTGTCTTAATGGTAAACTAAACTATTATAGAAATAATAAATATATTATAATTGAAATATACAGTATAATAAAAAGAATAAATCATGCATGAATATGTACAAAAACATCAATTGTTTGATAAATTCATTAAAAACATTTACAGACAAAATTTTTTATTTTATTTTGTTAGCATAGCATATGGCTGGCTAGCTACTGACGTTACCTACCCATGAGTTGACACCCACATTAGAAGAATACAAAATATATCAGTATTAATTATATAGAATTAATTATAATACTATATAAGGCATGTGAGTTCCTCCAAAGTTCCATGTCTAAACAATATCTCATCTAAAACGATTTGATTTCTGTGACAGAGTGATTCGATTTTAACACACTCAGGTTTTATTGTGTTCTCTCTGTAAATTTTAGATTAACTAGTTCTACATTCATGTGGACTTTGTTTGGAAAACCTGCAGGTAAAATGCCATGAATAGATTTAGATTTGAAATTTAGGCTATATGCTTTATTTAGTTCAACTGGTATATATACAGTACAGTATATTAATTAAAGGTCATGGGTTTTATTGTTCTGCCATTATGTTGAACAGAGGTAACTTCAATTTGCTATCAAGAGCTTTGAAACAATATCTAGGCAAATCCTCAATTTTAAATAAATCATCCTTGCTTTATCATATTTTAATTCATTATTATATCATCCATTCTTATACACTAAAATTTTAGGACCGGCAGTCTGTCTCAGTCTCAGTCTGTCTGTCTCTCTGTCTCTCTGTCTCTCTCTCTCACTCTCTCTGCCTCTGTTTCTTTGTGTTCAGCTTGAGCATAATTTCCTGCATTTACAACTCACACAAACTTCAAGGAGACACATGACACAAGGAGGGAAGACTTTTATAGCAAGATGTAGATCACTTGCCAGTTGATGATTAAAGATATGATCACTGCTGGATCAGCCAGAGCGTGGCACATTTATTAGCATGCCAACAGATGGAGACAGACATTTTTTCCCAGCAAATTCGTGTGAAATGGCTCCTCGGGTAGCCATATAAAAATGATGCACTGCACCGTTATAGGTGTACAAAGATGGAGGCAAACAGGATGAAGTAATGCAGGAGGAATAAGAACCTGGATTTACTGCCTTTACCTCACTGACTGATCAGTTCTGAGCTCTAGAGCACACTTAACATAACTAATACTGTACAACTTGTATTGTCTGCTTGTCACCTACTGCAGAGGACAGAGAGATGCATGGAAGGGTCAAATGGACAGGAAGTGAAAGGAAAGGAAAAAGAAAATAATAATAAAAAAAACTAATATATATAAATAAGGGTAGAATAAAAGAAAGAAATCACTGGCTTAAAGACAGAAATAATGAAGTAATAATAAGGAAAACTTATACTTATCATAGTATATATTTACAGTTGCACGAAAGAAAGAAAGAAAGAAAGAAAGAAAGAAAGAAAGAAAGAAAGAAAGAAAGCTGAAGAAAGGTTCTGTGTGGTAGCGTGCTACGTGTACATTTACTGTACCTTTAAAAAAAGGAAATGGAAAAACACTGTACGCAATTATGGAATGAAAATCTTGAAATAAAAAAGGAAAGAAAGGAAGAAAGTATTTTCCTATAAAAGGTAATAGGGGGAAAAACAATAAAGAGAACCAATGAATGAATGATGAATAAAAGAAACAAAAAAGAACAGAAGAAATACGCAGGAATAATAATAATAATAATAATAATAATAATAATAATAATAATAATAATAAAGAAAAAGGAATGACAAATTGAAGATGGGCTAAGGAAGAGGAAATAAAGGATAAAGCATTTCATTTTATTTATTATCCTCAGTCCACTATTGTGACATTCAACAAGATGCTTACGTCTGTAATCGGCTATAGAAAAACCAAACAAACAGATTTCAGACGAAACATCAGATGACCTTTACATCTCTTCTTTTTAGTTCTTCTTACCACACTTACACTACCTCATGTTTGGTTGCCCCAAGCAATTTCCACACAAATGCATAAATTGGACTTTAGTCAGTCAGTCAATCAACGAGTGAGCAAAAATCACAGCCTTCTCGGGTTTTAATAGATTAAATAATAAATGAATTTCTTCCTAATCCCTTTTCCCATATGGTGCTCCATAATTCCCTAGTGCATGAACATTTTCAGTGTGTGTGTGTGTGTGTGTGGGTGTGGTATGAGTTTCACATACACATGTTAGGAGTGCATCGCTTGCCGCAACAACAAGAGGAAACCAATAGTCATTATCATATTGATTGAAATATTTCAGCTTGGTGTAATTTCAGGTTCGGTGCCAACATGTTGAGAGAGAAAGAGAGACGGAGTGAGAGAGAGAGAGAGAGAGAGAGAGAGAGAGAACTGGGAAGAGCGGGCCAACAAAACAATAGAATTATAGAACGCTGTCGTTTCTCTCTTCCACTTCATTGACGGAGTTGATTAAGTTTAAATGAAGCAGACACAGGATAAAAAGTGAGGGCACTGACCAGCAGGCGCCTACGCCAGCCGCTTTGAAAAACCTCCGATGCACACGGAAAAAGCAAGATTTGCTAAATGCTCTAATCTTCAATGAAATCTAACATCAATAGCTACAGACAAAGTTTGGTAATGAGAGATTCGATCAAGCATGCAGGAGAAGAGAATTAATCCCCCTCTGGCCTAAACTGGGCTCGACTTTGAAGGCGGCTTCTCGGCGCAGACGGTTATCTAAATGCTAAATAAGAAAACGGATTGCACTTTTCACAGCATGCTAATCATTTGTTCAATTTGTGTGCCTGTAGATTGGAGCTGTTGATCTGGTGATTAAAACAAGTGAGCAGCAACCTTTAAATTAGAAGTCAGTCACTCTCAATATCATCCTGCCAGGCCTCCATTCAGACAGACAACCTTCTCCATTCTTAACCGTTTCTGCATTAAGAAAATTGTAAACTGGGAATAATGGATTGAATGTTTTGATAAAATACAAATATGTTGGTTGTATGGAAATCCAGTTGATTAAAGCTCTTTACTTGCAAGTTTCTAGACCAAACTGGAATTCAAATTAACACATAAATTCGATTCAATTATATCATTCAATCAGAGTGTGTGAGTGAGCGTATGTGTGTGTGTGTGTGCCCTGCGATGGATTGGCATCCTGTCCAGGGTGTACCCCGCCTCGTGCCCTAAGCCTCCTGGGATAGACTGCAGGCCCGCTGCAACCCTGAATACAGGGTTGCAGCGGGCAACAGGGTATAGAAGTGGTATAAGTGGTATATAAAGTGGTATAGATGATGAGTGAGTGATTCATTCATTCATTGACTAATTCATTCACCTTGGGTAAAAAATATACTGTGGAAAAGTTTATTTTGCTCTTTTATACTGTACATTGCCATTATACAGTAGCATGCAAATTTGTATCTGCATGTAACTGTGTATTGCAGAACTTACAGAAGTGTATATTTAGAAATCATTTCTTTATGCTAATGCAGATCAACTGCTGTCTAAAGATAACTGAGCAAGTTAAGGCACTGTCAGAAACAGGGTTCTGATACAGTGTAGATAAACATGTTCATTTGCATATTACATAAAGGATGTGTAGGTAGTGTTAATTGAAGTGCTTATTGATTAGGCAGGGCATCAATCTGCAAGTGAAGACAACAAGAGACTCAGGAGAAGTTCAGTGTTAATTGTCATCAGTGCTTGAAGTTCTTGTGTTTTTAAGAAAGTTGAGTGAATCCAGTGCATATACAGTACATTATACACTTATATATTTATATTAATGTGACTTTCATATCCTTGTGCTTCCTGCAACCCCCCATGAAAGCATACCGTTAAATGTACAAGGCGAAAGAAATTACAAAAAAAAATGGATAAATGAGTTGATGCGGATGAGTGTAAATTACGACACATTTCCCAGCAAATCATTTTTTTTAAAAAAGGACTTTTGGGCAGTGTCCTTGACTGTTCAGTACAGTGGCAGCCACACTACAAAAAACTGAGGAGCACAAAAGTATTTGGGAGATGCACACATTTAACACAGTATGACTGCAGATCAATCCCTGCTATGCCTTATCACCCCTCTTCCCTGTTGAGTCTGGTTGCTCATAACATTTCTTCCTATTGCCATCTCAGGGAGTCACCCTCGGCTTGCTCATCAGGGACAATCTGACCATTCTGATTTATACATATTTCCTCACACATTTCATACTCATTCCTTTTTTTTTAATTCTGTAAAGCTTTGTGATAATGACCGTTCCTAAAAGCTCTATATGAATGAAACTGAACTGAATTGAAGACAATAATAAATATAGTGTATTGTATCTCTAAAACTGCACTGCAAATTCTCAGGAATTTTTGTGATCACAACACTATTTGTCTGTTTCACACATGAAGCCTAAATAAGGCAGTGGAAATGAGAAACAGGTGCAACTACCCGATCTCAAGAAGATGTAAGTGTTAATATCTTCCAACAAGAAGATAAGCCCATATAAGGAACCCAGAAACCACAGAGCTTTATGTACCAGGTGCAGACTAGGGAAGGTAGGAAAGAATTGAAGTGGACATGAAAGAAATAAGAGCAGTGTCAGCTCAGAGACTTTGCTTCAGACACTGAGACCAGTGCATTGTAGTGTTACAATGCACTGTTTTCCATCACCACCAGCACTCATTTATAATAATAATAATAATTATTATTATTATTATTATTATTATTATTATTATTATTATTATTATTATTATTATTATTATGCATTTTATTATGTATATTTATTATTGTATATTTAAATTAAATATGTCAGCTGAATGACATATATATATATTTTTTTATCTGTCTAATTTCTCACTCACATTCAGTAAGGGTTTTAACCAAGGTCTATCCTTGGTGTGAGGTGGGAATACAAACTGAATAAGACGCCAGGCCACCAGGTCAGGGCACCATGCATGCACACATTCACACACTCTCAATCACTCCTAGGGGCAATTTGTCTTAAGCAACCCACCAACCTGTATGTTTTTGGTACATGGGAGAAAAGCAGAGGACTCACAGGGAGAGGACAGACAGAAATGCCAGTCAGACCCAAGTCAACCTGATGTGTTTCTACTTGGTTCTGATTTACTTCTTCTTCTTCTTCTTCTTCTTCTTCTTCTAATACTACTTGATCGATGTTGATGCAGTTACTCCAGCCATGTGACACTTGCTTAAACCAAAGTTACAAATCAGGTAAATATTGCTTCTATAAAACCTGATGAAGACTAGTTCATAATTAGAACCAGTCAAACACCAGCAGTACATCAAGTATAATTTGTAGCGTTTTGATTATTCTACACAAGCCTGACACCGAGCAAAGAACACTGTTATTTCAACCCAGCAAGATGTGACGTGTCACCTCCTTTTCTCCTGTCAAATTAGTGCAGTTTAACACGTTTGGCACTGATTGGCAAATGACAGACTAACACTCATGGCTTAGCACCAGAGTGTAAAATGCCCACAAATGTATGCAGCCACATATAGGTTAGGCATATCGGTTTTTATTCCTGTATTGTTTCAGCTGCAGCTGTGAAACCCGAGCTTGGGTACGGTTTCATCCTCAGCTATAAGTTAATGTAATTGCAGCTCAGTGTACACTTGCCATGAAAAATACACTGCTCTTAAAGTTTACCTCAGTATCAAATGTGAATAATAAGATTACATGGCTATTATTGCAAATTTATCACTGCAGGATAATGATAAATGTTGTCAAGCTAGGTATGTAGACAGGTTTATATTGCTCTTTATGTAGCTTGTGTGTGTACGATGGGATCGTAATCCTCCAAGCAAGGGATGCTGTCAAAATTCCCCATCTAATCTGCATGTTTTGTTTCCTAAACAGGCCATGTTAGCTTGTTCTTTCTTCGTCTCAAGCAGACAGGAGATGCGAACTCAAAGGCAACGTGCCACTTTGCACCACTGCCTTTGCCCCTTAGCAGCACGTCGGCTGCCGTTTCATCTGTCACTTATTCCCCCCTCGCTCTGTGGTTTTGTCATTTGCTCTATATATTCACTTGACATGCGTTTCAACTCTGGTATACAGTTTGGGGTCGCAATTATATATATCAACAAAGAAAAATCAGCACGGTGAAGGTAAATTGTGCAGGAAATAAACATAGTCTGGGATGTGTGTGTGTGTGTGTGTGTGTGTGTGTGTGTGTGTGTGTGTGTGTGTGTGTGTGTGTGTGTGTGTGTGTGTGTGTGTGTGTGAGAGAGAGTGTGAGAGAGAGAGAGAGAGAGAGAGAGAGAGAGAGAGAGAGAGCAGGCCTGCTGATTTATTATTTCTATATGGGCAAGGATTATTTTTGTTTGTTTACAGTCAGAGACAATTGTTTCCTAAAATTATACATGTATTATTTCAAGTTTGGGCAATATGACACCTATACAAATACAATTCAAATGATGAGGAGAATAAGAACACTTGCATGTCTCTACACACACACATTGTGTGTGTTTGCCTTTTGTCTCTGGAAAGTATAGACAAAGTGCAACAGGGAGAGAGACGTAACACCTCAGTTCTCAGCATGAAGGGATGTGATGTCACATCTTTTTGTCAACACAGCCTTTTCTCCATGCATGCTCTTATACAGAGTGCAAAATCCAACCCAATTTAGACTTACACTGGAGAATAATACAGACTAGACATGAAAAAATGGCAAGGAAAAAGAAGGGGAAAATTACATGTATATATAGACATATATATACATATATATAGACATATTCTTTTATTCATAAAGTAGGTATTCTTTCAAAAAAAATCCTTAAATTTCAACTAATATCAGAACATCTAGTGCATTTCATAAATTTTAATTTATCCATTATGACTTACAAACTTTGTGAACAATTAAACAGGAATCCATTGTACATAGCAGCTCTAAGTTATTAAAAAGACCAACTTGAACCCAGGTTCAAAACCAACAAATAATTAATGCAATATGCAGTTATCTATTTTTTCCAAAATAATTGTCATCACAATGCACAATTAGACCCAAATTACAGATAAATGTGTGTGTGTGTGTGTGTGTGTGTGTGTGTGTGTGTGTGTGTGTGTGTGTGTGTGTGTGTGTGTGTGTGTGTGTGTGTGTGTGTGTGTGTGTGTGTGTGTGTGTGTGTGTGTGTGTGTGTGAATGTTTGTAGTGCCCTCATGATTCATAAAGTACACTAGTACATTATCATTGTTTGGAAAAAAATATTGTAAAATAATAATCTGTATAGATTATATGGGCATTTGTTTCTTTGCTTGTTATGAAAAGCTGAAATAAACCAATATTATTATCATTATTTAGATGAATTACTATGTAGGCTAATCAAAATACATAACCTACATGTGAATTTAAAAAATATATATTTTTAAGTCAAATTTATAATATAGTTAAGTTAAATATATAATGGTCTTAACAGTGCTGCCTCAACAAAGAGTCTTACAAGTGAGACTTCAGATGTTTAAAGGTTTGAGTCACTGTGTGAAGTGCGTCGCCCCCACGCGGTCATTTTTGGAAGTGCATCGCAAATTACTGAATTAACAACAACAACAACAAAAAAAAAACTGATCAAGTATTCCCTCTTTTTTGGACTTCCAGGACAAAATATGTGTGCAAAACCCAAATGTAGCATTTATCATTTTGGTACAGTTCAATAGACCCTATTTCTTGCCACATTTGGTTCTTCCCACTTTTAAAATGATTCATTAACACCCCCAAAAAGCGCGGGAAAGAGCAAATTGGCGCCGCATTTTATTAAAGCTGAGATCAAATTGCTGGGGCTTTGACGCTGCTGTTATTTATTTATAGCGTAGAATATGTAAGGAGAGGCATTAACACATTTTACCCATGAGAGGAGACATTAGTAAAACGCAGAGGCAACTTTAATGAGATTCATTTGTTCAGATTTAAACTGACATGAAAAAGCTGCTGATAGGGAAGTTATAATAACAGTTATTAGCACATTCATCAGAACTAAAACACCATCCGACTCAACATTCTAAGTTTCACGAAGAATATGATGAAGATGATGACTGTGATGAGAAGCATGTTGTAGGCTAATACCCCGATCACTGACACAAAAGGGTCCGGAACACTGAGGTATGGCGACACATGAGCTGATGCTTTTTCTTATTTTCTTTTTCACACTGTATGTGGATGGCTGATGGTTTTTTACGCTTGACATGTTAGGGCCCAGTTCACGTTCCGCACGCTGTCTGACTCGTCACGTTCGGCTCATATTCTGCATTTCATCTCAAATTCGAATCACTTTGTGGCCTGTCAGGGCTCAGCTTTAGCAGAAGGAAGAAAAGGAGGTCAGGAAGCGCCCAAAGGGATGAGGGCCAGCTGCTCGAGGAGCTCACCTACCTACAGATCCTCTTCCTTCACACAGGGATTCATAGGAGATAATGGTGCAACATCACCCTAAAGCATGGTTGTGCGTTATTATTTGATGGTCTATTATTTTAGTTATTGTGCTTGACATTTATGAACTGAGGCCTGACACAGAGGTTCTGGCATACTCTATGATTATTCCTACATATTTTCAGGCAATATAGAAAGCAGGGACAATTTTCGTGCATAAATTGTGGGTTCTTTAACATGCTGAGGCCTGCAATCAAATGCTGATGTTTTATGTCATAAATACATTAAATAAAAAATCTACTCTATAAAATAGATTTTTACAGTCGTGCTATTCATGATTACCCTAGTAACACTTGTATCCGCCCAATCAGCGGACAGAATTACACCATCTCCAGCTCTAATTATGTCTCAATTTAAAGCTGGCAAAGCAGTGTGTAATTCAGTAATTCCAGTCCTTTGTGCCTTTAGGGCAGTGTGTGATTAGGAGCTGTCAGCTGCTGGAGTGACCCGGCTCAGCCAAGCGTGCAGGCCGACACGACCTGCTATTGTTAAGGCTTGTCAACATATTCACTCCAATTCCCTGCAGTCATTTAGGGCTGAATTACAGCATTAGAAAAGCCACGGAGAAAAGGGAAGGGGAGGAGAAAGAGGCATGCTAATTGAAAAACAATTGGCATTTTATATGAATTCATTAAAAGCCATTGTCACAAATCAAATGATCCCTCCAGCCCTTGTTTTTGAATAATATCTTCATAAATAACACGAACAGTCTTTAAGGTAGAAGGTTATGTTTTGTCCTAGTGTGTGTCTAAAAGCCAGGCACTACGCAACACAGTCCGAACCTGACTTCACCAAACAGATGTAATTGCATCTGACATGGGCAATAGCATATTTTTGGACGACCAAAATGGTAAAACCTGAAACAGTTTGGATCCTTGTCAAAACGTATTGATTTTTTGTGTGTGTGTGTGTGTGTATGCGCGTGTGTATGCACTTTTGTGGAGCAGCTGATGTCTCTCTTACATGGCGAAGGTGGTCGAAGGAGCGGATCAGTATAAAGAGTCTGCCCTTTCTGACCTGATTTTAAATAGACCCTACAACAACATTTAACTCCATCATCACACCATACGGGCACTCGGTTTGACTCACGGTGCCTGAACGCCTGACCGTTGGAGGTGCTCTTATTCCCTATAACGACACATATACTGTATGTATATTATATAAAAACTTCTACTTAATATTACTACTGTTTTTTTTTATTATTTATTGTTAACTTTTTCTGTACACATCCATTTGTGTGTGTGTGTGTGTTAACGAGCAGTAGGTGTGTAAAGATACAATTACAAAGTTTCAAGATATAAAAATGAATGATTTAAATACGACAGACTAGGATTGGCTCGCTTGGACCACAGCTCTTGGTGCAGAGCGAGACCGTCCGAAAAACTATGAACATCATTGCATGTTGTTAGAAAGTTTTAAATCTTATCTAATCTTTCATAATGCCACTGAACAAATATTTAGTTTTACAGATGTACAGATTAAACATATCAGCAGTTTGACTTCCTAGAGATTCAGAAGTATCGTTTTTCATTCATGCTACAAGATTTTAAAGTGGAACAATATTTTTACAATTACACTGATTTTGCAACAAGACAAATCTTTTGTCTGATCTAATTAATTTTAGAAGTTATTTTTTTTTTTTTTGTCAGTGTGAAGTAGACAGAATTGCTTCTTTCAGGCTGCAACTCACCAAAAAATACTACGCTCATACATATTTCACACAGCCGCATACACACATACACAGCATTATAATAGTCTTACATGCATATTGGATCATCATGGTTTCTTCAGCGTAGGTTGGGGGCAGGAGATGGGCAGTCAGGGGGGAAAAAAAGAAGGAGAGGGCAAAAGAGGAAAAAAGAACGAGTGGCCGACTGTGAAGGTGATGAATTTCTCTCTGCCACAATCAGTGCACCTGGGTTTCCTTTGGTGGATCCAAAGGTAAATAATTGATGCAGGGATAAAAGCGTTAGTGGAGAGAAGTAAGACAGTCAGACAGCCGAGGAGGGGGGGTGGGGATGGCTTTGGTTAGGGTGTGAAAGCCAGACCACATTCGACCCCCCAGCCCCCACCCCCACCCCAAAAAAAAGCCCTGATCCAATGCCCACTGCCTCCTCATCCCATGCTTTTCCATGCCCCCTGAGCATGGCCCCTTGGCGTATGATGGCCCTTCGCGCTCTTGAAGTGCAAATCTGTGTTCTGACTTGTTCCTGCGCACTGTCAGCATGCTTTCCTCTTGTCAGTGGCGATCGAGCGCACCGGGAGTGTAGCGGGATCACTGACATGCCAGTGACACTGCCCAACCGGATAATGGAAACCTATTGATTTTTTTTTTTCACATCCTCTATCTTACTTTTCCTGTCCTTTTTTCCCTCATGGAGGTAGCTGGTGCTTTTAGAGTGACCGTCCAAAAGCTAAGACAGAAATCAGTGGTCATGATCACGAGGTCACTAGTGCCACGTGACAAGTGAAGAAAGACACACCTTGGAAAAGGAAAATGGGGCGAAAGCAAGACAAAGTGCCCATCAATCACTCACTAGATTTCTTGGTCTTGGTTTCCACCTGAGACACTGCAGCCAAGAGATAAAAACTTAAGACATAATAATCTTAGGTGGTAATTATAAATGCAGTCCAACCTCAGTCACTACCCCTCTGAAGACAAAAAGGATGTGTGCTTATGTTCTGAGGTTAAAGTGCGTTTATAATTACCACCTAGGATTATGTTATTGATATGAAACATCTTTGCACATCTGGACATCTTGATTTAACAAATGAAATACAACGAGAACAGGAGTACATGTATCTGGCTCATCTGTCGTTTTGCAATGCTAACTCATTATCCTTCTCTGCTCGCATTAAGCATGCTCTCTCGGCCATGCTTGCACTTCCACATGGAGGAGCCATGACGGGTCTACACGCTTTTAATAGAGGAATCTCCTGAGAGCGACCCGCTTTGATTCGCTGCCTAATGATAAGCGTGCGCTGGTGGCAGATGGCTGGTGCGGATCTTACACTAGATACACATTTCTTTATGTTCCTTGCCTCCCCCTCGATCCTGCCCATTCATAATGCTGCCAATAGAATAATGGGAGAAAAAATGCTATCCTGGTCACGGTTAGCTCAATCTCATTATAATCCCTCGTTTTTTATTCATTCGGCCCCCGGGGATGCCCGGTCTCGCTCGAGAGGCCCCTTTTGATTCGGCCATGAGCACCTAATGAAGTCACAGAGAGATACAATTACTTCCCAAAGCAGGGGCATTAATGTACTCCGAATTCCCTCTGGAGGAACGTGACGACAATTGGTTTGTACAGCTTTGATCGCCTGTCTAAGCCTTGGCCGCGATAAACCGAGGGGTCACGCAGAGAGCCGGGCAGCAAGATGGAGATGATTACTGATTACATAACACTGATGTGGCTTTTTCAGTGGAAGCATAAGAAAGTGACATGTCACCACAAAGCTTATACAGAAGCAAAACATTTTCTCATCAACAAATGTATTAATTATAGCGATTTTAAAAACTCCTATTGCTCAGGCAATCTCATTAAGGCTCTAGCTATGTACCGATGGATTTAAAACAGTCTTTGCTATTGCTACATGAATGAAAAAGCAAATAAAGCTTAATCAAGAGGAATGCTGGACAATAAGTGCAGTATAAAACCAACTCTGCTTACATACTAAAAAAAATCTATCTGTATTTTTGTAGTAGCAATTTTTTTTTTCACTTTCAGCTGTCCTGCACACTATCCTTGAGACCTGTACAGCATCATTTATTTTGGAATCTGTCGATGTTAAAGAAACCCAAAACCTTATTAAGTAACGTGTTTGTTCTGATAAGGCCCACTTAATAATAGCATCTTCTGGTATGTATGACAGTTACATGATTTCTCATGCTGTTAGAGCCCAGTTAATGTCAGCTTTATACAGTGATTTCATGCATACAAGACAAGTTTCAGTCATATGAGGCCAACAGAATATGAGACCTTTTTTCTTTTTACCCTTTTATTTATTTTTTAAAATGTATCTATAATTTTGCAGTGAACATTTCAGTAATACTTCTTTGTTAGAACATGGAATGGAAAAACTACCATAATTGCTAGAATGCTAAAATAGTGTGTCTACTATAAACAAAATCAACAATGGGATTTATTGTAATTAGGTTAAAGCAAAAAAAAAAATTGTATAAAGAAATAAAAATTAACATATCTTGCTTCACTGTATATGCTGCAGAGCGCAAATAGCAAACCTTATAATCAGGAAATTATGGTTGTCACTTATTCACATATAAAATTGCTCATAAATAGTTTAAGCACAGAATGGTAATAGATTATTTCTTAATAAATTTTAAAGTAAGAGTTATACTTTTGGATGCATCACAGTTGAGGTGAGTGTTATACATAAACAGTGCCTTCACTAAAATCTGGCATCCGAACCGTTATTATTCCTACAAAAAAAAAAAAAAAAAAGAAAGAAAAAAAAGAGCAGTGTATGCAGCTGTTACAGCAGTGTAGCGAGCATAGTGTCACAGAACAGTGTGCTTTTAAAACATTTACGTGAGCTTATATCAGGAGTTTTGTATTGTCTTGGCTGATAAGCATATATATCGGTTGTCCTTCAGGTTTCCAATGTGTTAACATGACAGTTGTTTCGATTTAATTCTCTAAAATGCTAACATTAAATGCAAGTGTCTAAAGGCCCTTTATCATGCATAAAGTGACACACCATCCTTGGCAGAAATAAAAGTTTAGAACACATCACGTCAAAAACAAATAGTGAAAACAGAATGGCGGATTTTATATATTTATATATATATTTATAATTTTTGGTTCATTTGCATCATTGCATAAATTCTATCTTTTTTTTTTTTTTTGCATTTTTATCTGAGGATTTCGAATAAACCCCAAACGTATCACTGATAATCACTAATAAACAAAGAAGTAGCATAAAATGCTAATCCTGCACTGCATGTGATTATGACTGATATTGGACCACCGCTGTTAATGTGATGTGTATGTACAAGGGCTGTACTGAAAATAATATTAAAGTGGGCGTAACTTTTTTATTAACTGACGTCGGACATTCAGATTGCACATATTGGTAGACATGCTATATAAACTCAATATAAATGTCCTATTCAACATAGTCTCCATCACAAGCGATGCATGTGGGCCTTGAAAGCCCCCACTGTTGCAGTTGATAGACAGCGACTACTTGTTTTGTCTTCAATGCTGGTTTCCTCTTCTTTAAAATGCACGGCTCTTGTTAATGTAGCCCTCTATAGACGTCAGACAGCCTGCACCCCTCTTTAAGAACTCAATGATCCAAGGAGAGGAAGAAAAGTTACTATAGAGGGAGAATGACTCTAGCAACACGTGCAATTTGAACGACCTCCTGTACATCAGTCATAAGTTAAAAACGTTATGCCCAGTTTTGCATTACTAGCCCTTGTGTTAGTTAGAAAAGATACACATATGTAGTACAAATCAGATAAAACAGTAATGCAGGTGACCAAATTCAGAAAACACAGGAATTCTGACATAGGAGACATGACATAGGCAGTAATGCAACAGAGCAGTAGATCAAAACTGAATAGCGACTCAGTAAGGGATAAGAATTTAAAAAACATAAAAGACCCCTAGTTGTCAAATTTGCCTAGAGACGACCATAGCTTTGAGGACCTGGAATTATATGAGAACAAATTATTTTAGAAATCCGTTATAACATCAACCAACTTGGGATAATTGTATTTAAACATCCTTTACAGTCGAGGAATTATTGGCACCCTTGTTAAATCTGCCAAAATAAATTGAAGAAAAATGCTTATATGGTTTGTTTAGGTTAATCTCACCCTGAAGCCAAACTCAAAGTCTGTTAAAGTACAGTACATTCACTCTAAGAGAATAATTCCTTATTAAGAATGCACTGTTTTTAATCAGCAAAAAAGCTTGATAAGTACATTAACCGATTTTAAAATTAGCATATGCAAATAAAACATTCAAGTTTGATCAGTAGGGGCTTTTAAACCACCAATTAAATGTTAAATGATTTATTTAAAAAATGATAGTTTGATTGCTTTTGTATTCATTCTTTAAAAAAAAAATTTCAGTGGCCAAACTTTCAAAGTATCCTTAGTTACACAAGAATCATGCTTACAAAAGAGGTCTTCACAATACAAGTAAATGTAACACTGTGTGCACCAACTATGACTGTGATTTAAAAATAGATCAGAGCACATTATCTCTAAGCAGATATTCAGCTCTGTGTAAGACTATATGAATACAGGAACGTGTCAATAACCAGACTTATGACAAATGTCATGCCTGTAGGGGGAGAACACAATAAAATGAAGGAGAAGAAAATAAGTAGAATATTAGAAAGTATTCTTTCTCACTCTGTAATGTTTTCTGTAGGTTTTGTTTGATATATTTCAGAGAATGCATGTTTTGGAGAAAGATTATTTTCACTTGGCTTCATATATAGTTGTTCTTTACACATTTAATCATATTAAATAAAGCACAAGTATGTCATCACTGAACTTTTAACTGTATTGTGACTGTATTTAATCGTAAACACCATATTGGGTATCGAATCGTATATACACACACCGATCATCCGGGGAAAATCTCAGGAGAGCTGCAGTTTTGGGGTCGCTGTGATCCAGTCGTCTAACCATTACAATTTTGCCTTGGTCAAAGTTTCCAGGTGCCATGGTAATGAGATTACTGTAAAAGGGCCAAATTGTGATGGCTTGAGGAACTCCAAAACTGCAGCTCTTGTGGCACGTTCCCTATCTGCAGTGACCAGAACCTACCAAAAGTGATCCATGGAAGGAAATCCGGTGAACCAGAGAAAGGGTCATGGGCGTCCAAGGCACAATGATGCACGTGTGACATGAAGCCTGACTCGTGTAGTCTGAACCAATAGAAGAGCTACTGTAGTTGAAATTGCTGAAACAGTTAATGTTGGTTCACATAGAAAGAAGTCAGAACACACAGTGCATCACTGTTTTGGTGGCCGAAGGGGGACCTACTCAATATCAGAATGTTGTGGCCGATCAGTGTACACAAGGTCTGTCTGAAAAAAGCCATTGTTAATAGAACAGTTTGTCCTGGCAGCCAAGGAGAGTGAACTGGAATGCACATGCGTAAAGAATTTCATTGTACTAGTCAGTGGAGTGATGCCTGGAGTGAGAACTGTATATGTACTGTGAGGCTGTCACATTTACAGTAAAATGACTGAGCGAGTAGCGCAATGAAACTGCATCAAATTTTGCATTATGCTTGAACATTTTTCCACGAAATCTATTCAGATGATTGAGAAGGCTTTGGGGAATGAATAAATGAAGTAAAAGTGAAATAAATAAAATAGAAATAAATAAAAGTGTGTCACAAATGCTTTAAATATGGACGAGAACCTGTTGAAAAAAAAGGCTCACGTTCTGAAAGGCCTGCAACGAGCAGAACACCTGAGAATGTTGAAAATGTACCAGAACTAGAAAAGTTGTAAAAACAATGCTCAAAGCTTCCAAATGAACAGTTGATATGGAGATGTTTCTGCTTACCTATGCTCTGTAAAGACCTCATAACGGCTCTAATCTGAGATGCTGTCAACTGGTGATTTCTGAGGCTGGTAACTCCAAATTAACTTAACTTCTCCTTTGCAGCAGAGGTAAGTTTTGGTCTTGCTTTCCTGGCATTGTCTTCATGAGAGACAGTTTCATCATGGTGCTTAATGTTTTTTTTTTTTCAAATGCACTTGACAATACTGTTCTTGCATGAACTATTCCAGAACAGCTGACCTTCATGTCTTAAAATAACAACTGACTGTCGTTGTTCGTGTTACCTAATGACATATGTGTTATTTCATAGTTGTGAAAAAATTCAGTATTGTCCTAAAATGTAGAAAATAGATCCAAACTTGTATCCAAACTTTTGACTGGTACTGTACTGTATGTATAGAATACACACACAAACACAAACACACAGATCAGCAAGTATATTAAATCCATTAGCGTTAAATCAGATCCTTTGGGTGCTATGGGTTGCAGGTTGGGGCTTCAGTGGACTGGACTTGTTTGTCGCTAATTTGAATCTGGGGAGTTTGGAGTCTGTGCTGGTGGCATTGGGCTGCTTACCCCCTGGGCCCTGACTTATTTTGGTAAGATGTGCTGCATTGGTTTTTCTGTGGGATCGGACTGGAAGGGCTGGCCATAGCTCTCCAAAGCCATGAGTCAGCCTTGGGTTCCCATGATCCTGTCACCAGTTTACTGGTATATAATTGGAAATCAATGCTATGTGACTGATCGGTGTGTGCGTGTATGTGTATATATGTGTGTGCATGTGTATGTGTGTGTGTTTGACACATACATACACATATAAAAAGAAACATTTCTTATATAGATTTCTACATTTGTCCATAGATATCTCTATATAGAATAAATTTATGTATGTCTCTTGCTATCTCCTTATTTACATATGCAGAAGAGTGGTAATGTGAATAAAGCTTGTGTGTAAACGTGATTTAAAGCCCCTGAGTGACACAGTTTGGAGCACATGGCTCCTCACACACAGCTGGCACCTCCACCATCCCAGCGCCTGTGCCTTTGACAGCAGTGTGCATGAGGTGTCTCTGCAGGTGCTTCACCCAGTCCTCCTGCACACACTGCGGACCCTGGAAGACCAGATCGCAAAACCTGAAATTGACACACAGACCGTGAGAGTGAGAGACAGACGAGAGCAAGGGGTAGTAAGTGAAAAGAGAAAAGGGATGTGGTGGGTTTGGGAAGCAGTGTGTATTGTGTTATAGATAATGGTATTCTGAGGTTTACATACACTCATCATGAACATGAATTCAATTTGTTGGTTTCCTGGCACAAATCAGACTTCTACACATGGTCCATGAACGTTTACAGAGGGTTGAGCCTCCAGAAGCCTTGCAATCTTAAGTCAGACTTGAAGGTGTTAATTTTGCAGCAGGGACTTCTTTCTTGGATGACACCCTATAAGTCCATGGTGGTTTAAAACTCACTTGGCTGTAGACTGTGACAACGTTCATAGTAGGCTTGTGTCTTGGTGGTTTCTGGGTTGTTCCTGACCATCCAAACCTGTGTCCTCTCAGCTGAAGGTCACAGTTTGGGTCTTTTTCCAGACCTTGGCAAATGGGTGACTCCTCCCAATACCTTGTAGTAACATATCATTTTTTTCTGAGCTTCTAATCTGCACTCATTTAGAAATAGCTCTGGGAGAAAGTCCCGACTTGTGTAGAACTACCATCCTCTTTCTCAGATCTGCACTGAGCTCCTTGGACTTTCTCGTTGTACTGTGTGTTAATCGATCCACAGAGTGCTGGCAAACAAGCCATTTTTATGTTGGCACAGAGAAGCTACCAGCTGTAGTCAATCATGATCACTACAGGAGGTTGAGAGGGTTCAGGCTTGGCAATTTAAAAAACACTTTTAGCACCACTAAATTGATCATTTAAGTGAAAGTGGGAATATTTCTGACCCTGTGTGAGGGCTGTGCAATTAGTCAAAACTTTTGAATACAATTAGGTATTTTTGATAATAGCAATTAAACAAATAGAAATTAAACAATTATTGTGCATCATTCCTTTTCACAATGAAGTTCTTTTTGTGTGTTATACAGTAAATCTATTTCAGATTTTCAGATAATTTTTTAAATTATTTTATATTGAATTACTGTATATTTAAAGTTCAAGAAAATCTACTGCAAGTTAAACAAATTCATGAAATTTCCAAAATCAGGTATTTAATCATGTTAAATATTTCGATATCACAATATTTAGAAAATAACCGTGATTACAATTTTGCATGTTACCTGCATGTGAGTGTGTAGATCACATCAGAGGTGTTGTGTAGAGTGTGGAACGCCTTCCTCTTTGGCCCAGACCTCAGACGAGGCAGTTTCTGATTACAATCATATGCTGAAAATACACACATTTACAGTTAGTAAAGTGTGCATGTAGTGGGCGAATTACAACTGACCAATTCAAATCTATGCACTGGCCTTTTTATTTATGATGCAGCTTCAACAATTCCAAACGTCACGTCTCAGGATCTCTCTTAATAGCATCTTGTCACACTCATGGTCATATGCACAGTATATGTATGAATAAGATGATCATAAATAGGACATACATGTTCCTTCCAGCATGGCGATCCTTTTCCTGCGTGCATAAGCCCTAAGATGATTGGACAGACTGACCCCGCTGTGGAAAGTTGCATTACAGTGGATGCAAATCTTCTTGTTTCCCTCAAACCTTCCTGTAAGCAGGGCAAACACAGAAACATTTAATATTAAAAGGAATTAGATAAAGCTTGGTGGATGTCAACAGATCGTAGCAACATTTAATTCATTAGGCTTCACCAAAATTCCTACAATATAAAAAAAA
>JAAGKR010000376.1:0-18737 GCA_011419295.1 Clarias macrocephalus
AAAATAATGATACCTAATATACATGGCCCTCACATGAGCACCGCACAAGTATATATACTGTACACAAAGTAGCTGGAGAAAATTTCCTATTCTTATATGAGGACATTAGGGACATAAACATAAAGGTAAACACAAATGAGAACAGAAACCATGGGCAAAACCCGGTGTTGGTGCTAAAAAGTGTCTCACCCAGGTGAAAAAAATTCAGATAGCATAGGTATAGATATTATGCCATTTTTCACAATACATAATGCTTCTTATGTCCCCGATCCATGCTTCGTTTTTTTGTAAATATGCATACAAATTTATATTTGTATTAAATAAAAAGAAGCACATTTGCAGCTTTTATGTAGTGTTTGTAACTTTTTTAATTCAAATCTTTCAATGATCTCAATTGTCATTCAGATTCACATGAAAAGACATAAACCTGAAAAAGTGTATTATTTTAAAACGCTAAATTGTTAAGATATTGTGACATGAATTTGACATGGTTACGGATTTTGTGCTCTTTAAGCTTTTACCGAAAAACTATTTTATTACCAATACTACCAATTACTTAAAGGTCATATGCTTCTTGAGGCTTACACAAATTTTAGTATCAATACTCATAATTAAATATGAATAATTATCATTTTAAATGATTATTGTTTGAAATGAGACAATATAACACTGAAAATTTTACATTTTTGGGGCACATACTGTATAAAATCATCTCTCGGATAAGTTAGTAACTTGAAATTTTTAGGGAAGCAAGACTGGTTGTGTAAACCCTGTGCCAAGTTGTGCTGGATCGGATTTTCCACTGTGGCGACCCCTTGACTTACAACTACTAGAAAGCCGATTAATCCAGACATTCTCTAAATGAGACATTTTTCTTATGGGACATTTTGCTCTTGTGTCATTAAATGGAAATATGTGCATGTAAATAAATAATGTCACAAATTATTTGTGGGCAACACAAGTAGAAATGATTTTATTAAACAGGACCAGGATCCCATTAAGCCAATACACAGTGGAATGCAACCGTAACAGCAATCATAAATATTAATCAAAAAGGAGTAAAAGGCAGGGACATTAATGAAATAATTTTTTTTCTTTTCATATGATTAAGAACATATTATGAGCAAGTAAAATATACACACACTGCAAAAACTGCAGCAAATGAGAATAGCTTTAACATACATTACTCAGATTGTGTATTTCCTGTTATAAGATTACAATAAAGCCAGAGACAAGATTAGTAATTCTGTACTGAGACATTTTTTATTTATTTTCACCATAACAGTTTGCTTAATTTTAGAACTAAATGCTTAACTGAGCAAAAAAGGAGAACAAGAGTACAGTATGTCAAGCTTGAAAGATAAGACAGATAAGGCTGTAATTTATTACTTAGCGTAAATGGCTGCTTTAACATAAGTTTTAAAACCAAAATAAGTTACGAGATAAAGAACTCCAGGTTGCCAGAACCATTTTTAAATATTATTTTAAAAATGCATTATTAGCCAATAAATGCTGTAATGTCACACAGCTGAATTGATAAAAATTTCCAGAGGCATTATTCGTGCAGGTGTGTGTACATGCTGATACGTGTGTGAGTGTGTGAGTGTGTGAGGTTGCCCAGCCTAAATCTTCTCACTAAAACCTTTCAGGGCATTCATTGCCCCAAATCCTTTCTCTGCAAAGCTGGAGTGTATTTTGGAGTCAATCCATCTGCCAATCAGGAAGCACAGAAGTAAGGTGTGTAATCAGGCCACTTTGGTCTCAATAGAAATATTTCTAAAAGGTTCCCGCCTACCAGGAAGTACAGTAACAATTCCTGAGACTCGGATTAGGTTTGTGCTATGTGAAATGTGTGTGTATGTGTGTGTAGGGGGGATTTGGTATCCTGTACACCAATTAAACCAAAAAGTAAGGCTCTAAAAGATTTTATAATTCAGCTCTGACATTAGAAATTTATATATAAAAAAACCTGGATTTTGGAGACATACTTTAATTAAGGTGATTTACCAGTTAGTTCCACTAATCTGATTGGTCGAATTGAGTGAATATAATTAGTATAACCATGCCGAGACATTTCACCATGTGTGTTACCAAACGTTTGTGTTACATGCAGTACATGTCCTAGTTTGAAATTACACTACAGTAGTATTAGTGACCATCGATACATTTTTCCTCAATATAACTTTTGACTTCAATGAAAAAAATAAAAATAAAAAAGGCAGGCCAAATTTACCAGAAGCATATTTAACGGGAATGTACAAATTAACGCGAGTTATCTACAAAGATATTCAATGTGCAACAAAGTGATTGTAGTTTCTTCAAGGTTGCTCTTTCTGATACCGGAGCAAGAACAGACAAAACATTTGGCCATATTGTGTCTGAAATGTCACTCACCTGATATTAATTTTTATTCATACAACATTCATTTACGCACACAGATCAGCCATAACATTAAAACCCAAAACATGAACCCCAATACTGTGTAAGTTGGTTGTGCAGCTTGTGCCACCACAACAGCACTGACCCTTTGGGACATGGCACGCGGACATTACCAGCTGATCCTTTGAGTGATATAATTGGGTCCTCCATGGATGAGACTTGTTGTCCAGTGATCGGACCGAGAACTGCATGGGTTCATTTGGATAATCCTGAACTCTGAGTCTTCCAATCATACCCAGCATTAATGTTTTTTTTTTTTTTTATCAATTTGTCCTACACAGGCTTTTAAGTAGGATCGGACCAGACAGGCCAAACCTCTGGTCCTCAAGGCCTTAGATGAGCCTTGGGTGGTGATGTTACTGTTGTGGCTAATCATAGTACATACCTTTGAAACATAATGTGATTTTATGTACCAAAATTTGACCCCCAAGGCGCTATGCATCCTTGAAACACTGCTATCTGATTCTCTTTTTCCGTTACAATCTGAACAACTTGCTGCTTTTATTAAACAGGGTGTGTCTAAAGGTTTTTGTTATAATTCAATAGATAACCTATAAAATGCAACAAAGGCGATTTTGCCAAAGGAAGTGGTTGAATCATGTGACGTAGGGAGCTTTGAGCTGTTTTATATTTTATGACTGTGGCGCCTCCGGGAATGTGTGTGTGTCATTAAAGAATGAATGATTAAATGTTCGAATGGACTCGAACTTACACGCACAGAACTGATTAAAGAAAGGCGGCCAACGTCATGTAGATTTATAGTGGTTCAGGTTCGGGACAGTTATATCACATAGGAGTTAATGACGTGAACCTATTAATTACATTTCACTTTGAGGTTAGCTTAGTTCAAAATGCTCCCTAAAGTGGCACTTATTTTATAATGGATGGGCAAATATTGATGAGACACAGGCTGTTTAGCGCCTGAAGGAAAAATACCTTCTGCTTATGATTTACGCTCCAAAATTCTGCCTGTATATTTGAATCATGATGCACCAACGCTAAAGCCATTAAGCACAGAACGTCAACATGATAGAAGAAAGAGAGAGAGAAAAAACCCTCCACCTCTTTTTAGTTCATCAAACAGAAAGCTGGAATATTTGCTAGCAAGCTAAATAGCTTCAACTTTTCTTCAGTGTCTCTTTCTGAAACAGATCATCATTTTATAAACTTCAAATAATAAAAATACTTCAGAGTGAAATTTAGCTTCTTTGTAGAGCTAGCTACTGTAAATAGCCTGTCTGGCTACACTAAGACCAAAATCACACCAAAAAAAAAAAAAAAGCTTAAAATATTTTTTCCTACAAGCAAAACAGGTTATGTTGAGTGCTTGAAAGCTAATCTTTATGCTAGCATATGTATATTCTGAATATGCATGGTGCATGGTTTAGTTAGAAGGATGGCGTTACAGAAACAAAGACTTTAAATTATGGTTTCCATCACTGTTATTAGCACACTATATTGCCAAATGTTTGAGGACTCCTGACCAGCTTTAATCCCTCTTTTATTTTATAATAACCTCCAACCTTCTGGGAGTTTGGAGGTTATAATAACTGTCCATTCAGCCACGAGAGCATTAATTAGATCAGGTACTGATGATGGGTGAGGAGGCATGGAGGCATGTAGTCAGTGGTCCAGTTCATCCCAAAAGTCTTCAGTGGCGTTCTGTGGTCAGAGCTCCAACATGTCTTTATGCAGCAGGGCATCAGAATACTGGATGAAAAATCGAGGTTTTTAGTTCCAGTGAAGGGAAATTGTAATCTTACAGTATACAAAGACATCCTACACAATTGTGTGCTTCCATATTTGTGACAGGCAGCACGATTTGATTCCCGCCTTGGGTCTGTGTGCCATGTTCTCCCTGTGCTAGGTGGGTTTCCTCCATGTATCCCCCCCCCCCCAGTTTACAGAATGATTACCACACATAATGTAATGATTGGATGTCCACAAACTTTTTGCCCTATAAAGTCAGTGTAGAATATCTTCAGCAGGATTTCAAAAACAGTGACGGTCTCGTTGAAAACTAATAACATCAACCTTGTATTGTTAACAGATAGCTGTAGTCTATAGCTGAGTCGTGTCTCATTTAGCAATCCTCAGTCTCAACCATAGCAAAGATGAAGGTACAGAATGTAGACCAGGAGCTGCTGCAATACTCCTCAGCCAGTTTTTGTCTATTAGTAAGGTTTCGGCACGGCTTGTTCTTTTTCTTGTTCTTCCTTGCAGGTTTCGGATCACCCTTTGGCACAGTTTTCAGAGCGAAGTGTGCACCTCTCGGTGCTTTTCTGCACATTCTGGCCTTGAGTAGAGATTTGGAGTCATGGCATAATTTCTTCTGCTTCTTGAGAGAGCGGCCGATCTGTTTCCAAAACGCATCGACATCAGATGTGTACTCAGGACACAACCTGGGTTTAGCAGTGTACTGACATTGGAGACTCTTTTCAGTGCCGTTTTTGCAGGTGATGCTCAAGACAAATCCACCATCGTGCTCAACGCTGCTTTCCGCGGCTGCCCACGTGCACTGCATCCCGTCTTTATTTCCGATCCGACCTTTAAATAATGCTTTGTTGTCTTTTGCGGGTTTCGAGGAGCTCTTCTTATGGTTACGAGTAGGTATTGTTGGTTTTGGAGGCTGCTTTTGCCTTCGATTTCCCTTCTTCGTCTGAGCGTTTGCCTGCAGGAAATGCTGCATAACGCAAATGATCAGGATCAGGGTGATGCCTTTTAGGTGTACCATAATCTGGGAAACAGTAAAAGAGAAAGAATATATGTATGATTAGCATGATTTACACCTGGAGACTTTACTTCAACAAATTTAATATGAACTTTCATACAAATGTCATACTAAGACTCATACACCGAGCTTCAGTAGATTTACCTGCATTTGACCCAATTCACTTATTTAGAACGGGCTCTTAATGCCAACACAAAAAATACAATTTGCTCTTTATTTTTCTACTGATTCCTGCGTCATCTTGTCATTTCTTCATCACGTTTTCTCAAGGACATTTTATTTTCCGCTCTCGTTTCTAGCTTGCTTATTAAGGATCTAAATCTATTCCCGAGATTTCTCTAAACCTGCTTTGTGGCAGGTTTTATGTCTATTGTTAAAAGAGCTACAGAACTGATCTGAATATAAGCAGGTTAACTACAGAAGCCAAAAACAAGGCGCCTAAGGCTATGTTGCCATGTAAGGAATTGTCTTACCTGCCAATATGTATTTTACATTCCAACCTATGGAATGCATTTGTAATGTGCTTTTTCATCGCATTCTTGAATACTGCTTGACTAATCAGATTTCAGCTGGGAGAAGAACAGCTAAGAGTCTGAGTCATATTACCTCCACAACGCTTGCACATTACTGGAACTTGGCTGGGAGTTATTGCTACGTTCCCGTACAGTCCTGACCTCATTCCAAGCAATTTCCACATGTTTGGGGCATTAAAGGAGATCTTGGGAACCAACGTTTCCAGTTCAATCATGACTCCAATGTACTGAGAAAACTTTCAGCCTCAATGGTATCCAAACACTAGTGAAACACTGGGATGAGTGCATTAGTGTAGCAGGGGATTATATAGAGAAATAAAGTGTTCTGATATTCTGCTTAATAAAATGTCCCTTGTAGATCAAACATGAACTCAAAATTATGCTAACCATATTATTTTTAATAATAATAATAATAATAATAATAATAATAATAAACCTACTCTTTAATAAACTTAATGCTAAAAATTGTCATGCATTCACACGTTTTATAACATCACTCTTCCTGTCATCTTGGCTTTCTTCACCTCCCCTCTAAACATTCAGTTTTTTACCTTCTGTTGCTTTAAGTCATCATTTTTTACAGTCCTTTCTCCAAAATGTCAAGAATTCCCTTCCAGTTATGTTCTTTTGCAAATTTTCCTTTGTTACTCCTGACGGTACTCACAGTTGATTAGGAGTTTTGCACTGCAAGAGCACCTACAGTATGCAGGTTAGCAAAAGTACCAGCACAGAGAGAACAAACAAATTACATGCTCGGATTTCCCTTACAGCATGTTTGTCCTTCACTGAGTAGCATTTGTATAATAGCATGGATATAATATATGAAATAAAAAGCTCAACCATTGCTAAAATGTAAAATAGCCAAGAATACAAATATTGTCTAGTAGCCTGATTGGACTGTCTGTCTGTCTGTCTGTCTGTCTGTCTATCTATTGGGCAAAACACAGTATTTGGTGCTGATTTTATAGCTACTTTTTAGCTATTTCTGAAGTGTATGCAACATGGAAGTGACCAATCTCGCTGAAGTTGCTAAGCTGTTTTAGAGAGATGATTTTATATGCGCCCCAAAAAGGCCTTTTCCAGTATTATACTGTCTCGAATGTAATTCATATCACAATGCAAATCATTCATATCTCTTTGAGTATTGAGTATTTCTTTATAGTATTGATAGAAAATTGGTGTAAAGCTTCTACAAACATATGATCCATAAAAGTGTTGCTTAAATTAAGGCATTCTGTGCCAAATTAGGTATTTTTTCTTCTACAAAATCTGTAGTGTCCGTAACCATGTCAAGTTCATGTTACAATATCTTAATAATTTTTCATTGAAGAATAATACACTTTCTTCAGGTTTATGTCTTTTCATGAGACATCTAAATTGGGCAAGTGCCATCTGAAAGACAATTAAGATCTTTGAAAGATTTGAAATCGAAAAAGGACACTACACCAAGGTGAGAAACTTTTTAACACCATGTTTTTCTACTGTACCTGTTTACCTACCTACTATCTATCTACTGTATCTAATCCATTTATGTTGAAGTGTGTATATTCATACTTGTTTTTTTTTTTTTTTTGCTTATATGATTATTGAATATGTGTTTTTTTCCCCCATTTTACATAGAAACAAATTAATGCAAACAAAGAGCTTTTCAAATATATGGAAGTGGCCACATATTTACAGAACTGTATAGATCTGATTCAGTGTGGTTGGTGCTGATCATACTGTTATGAAAAATAATAAAAATCTGAGCTGCATATGACAAAAAAGTTGGTTTGCTTTAGCCTACAGTGAGATTGCAGCCTGTATGTCCTGTATTCATATGTGATCGTAAATCTGATCTCAGTCTGAACAGGCAAATTGGAATTCATTTAAATTCATTCGCAGTCCATTCCGAGATTTTTTAAAATTATTTAAAAAAATAATTTTATGCTTGAAAAGATAGAGGATGACCGTGAAGGAGGATTTCAATAGTGGGATAGTGAGGTACTGTAGCAGACCTCAATCATTTGAAGGGATGTTGTTGGACAAGCAAAATTAGAAAGTTGCTTCATGTTTAAATAGTTTGCAAAAGAAATAACATGGTCTCACTACTACAAAAGTTTAAAAGCAAAGTTAAAATCAAGAAAAGTAATGGCTCAATAATATTGTTTTTTTTCCAGTGTCCTTGAATGCACCATGTGATACAGTACACCGTTTCTTTGTGCGTGTGTCTCAGATTATAAGCGAGGATCATTAAAACAAATGTGAAATATACTTTAGGTCACAACCTGACACAAGAAAGAAGGTTTTGGTCTAGTAGTTTGATCTAGTGTTCAAAAGTAACAATATTGATCTCCAAAAATAAATTGTAAGCTAGGCTAGTAAACAAGTTTGATTCTGTTTGACTCAAAACACTTACGATTTAACGCAACACAACAACTGATAGATATTAATTTCGGAACTCTGAGAAACATACAGCACTTTACAAGGTACGAATTATTTTCACGCTAGCTGCGGAACCCAGTTCTGGCAGCCTTCATTATAAACGTAGCCGCAGGTTAAGGCTTCATTCCACACATCTGTCACACCTGTCAGTGAAACCCTACACACTGGCGTAAAGCACGTACATGGCAGCTGCTTATTTAATGTGTTCGTCAACTGAACCTGACAACATCTTAGTTCTTTTTTCATTGGTGAACAAATTTGTCACAGATTATTTTTTCCTTTGATTCATATCATAAATTACTCCTGTATTGTAAAATAATCAACTTGTTAAACTGCACTGTCACTGATTATTTTATTATAACACTATACCTTTTAGATTGTGTTTTATTTCTCGAATAAATTCTTTATTGCTTTTGAATAGGAGGTGGAACACTGTATTGCACTTTAAACAAAAGAAATTGAAAACATAAGTGTCATTTTTTATAAGCATGAATAAAGTGGACCAAATTACTGTTACATCTTAATATTTATATAATAATATATTATATAATATTTAATAATTTATTACAGGTAATATAATAAATGGTTAGAAATTTATGTATTTTTTTTTCTTCTAAAATATTAAGCATTTGGGGTTCTTTTAAATAAAATTTTGGCAAACATCCTCTTAATACGATCCATACTGTTAGCCTGGAAAAATATGTTTGAATACTAAATGATGCATTTAATTGTTACAGATTGCATGCAATTGTGTTAAAAATAATCGCAATGTGAGTTTTTTTTAAATCAAATTGTGAATCCACATTTCTTCATATTTTGCTTGCAAAGGTACAGACTTTTATTTTTTTATTTTTTATATGCAGTCTTGTGGTTCTCCAGTTTTTTTTTCTCTCATTTTCAGTCTAGTCCCTGTACCTGAGCGACTTCAAAGGAAATCCTTTTGTCTATTAAGCTACACAGTGATTTATAAATCATTCAGGTGTAAAAAACATCTGATATAGGGTATGAACCAGTGAGAAACAGGTGCAGTTGGTTAGTATCCAGGTGATGCTTTATGCTGTAAGTGGTTGATGAGAGGGGAAACAAGGTTGCTGCTGCGATTGTTAGACACACCGATTAGTCACAACACTAACACCGCCGCCAGGTGAATTCAATAACATTGATTATCAATTATGTACCAGTAAACTGATGACTGGATCATCCAAGGCTCTTCTATGCCTGTGTGGACAAAAGCTCAGCCTGTCTAGTCTGATCCTACAAAAAAGCCAATGTAGCACAAATGGCTGAAAGAAGGCAATGCTGGCCAAGGTATCAGAACACACAATGAATCACAGCCTGCCACATATGGGGCTTAGCAAGCAAAGACTTCAAGGTTGTTGATCCGGTCTCGAAAATCACCAGATCTCAATCCCACCAAGCATCCATGGAATGCATTGGAAAAAGAAAACCGATCCATGGAGGCATCCACCCTGCATCCCACAGTCCCAAAGGATCCACTGCTAACATCCCACTACCAGACATCAAATAAAATTATTAAATTGCATCTTTGCCCTAATAAAACATTTGCCCCCATTTACTCACTCACTTACGCATCTATACCGGTCTATACCGCTGTTTCAATCCATCTTCAATTCACTCACTCACTCACTCACTAGACCTTATCCTGTATACAGTGTCGCGAAGGGCCTGGAGTCTATCCTAGGAGACTTAGGGCACGAGGCGGGGTACCCAAGCCATTCATTGCAGGGCACACACATATGCACACACTCACTCGCTCATTCACACTATGGGCAATTTTGGGAACTCCAATTAACCTAATCTGCATGGACTGTGGGAGGAAACTGGAGTACCCAGAGGAAACCCACCAAGTATGGAGTGAACATGCAAACTCCAGACGGGAATCAAACCCGGACCCTCGAGGCACAAGATGAAATTTCTAACCACTAAGCCACCATACCTTAATGTGCCTTAGCCCTACATCATGAGATACAATATATGAACATTACACTTTGTTATTTTTATAATTTAAATGACAATAAAACACACATTTTTGCTTCTATTGTCTGTAGCTTTTGAAAAAAAAAACATGTCTTTGTCTATTTGTCAAAAATAAGCATGATACTATGTAAAACTCTAGCAGACATTTCTTTGCACTTTTATGGTTTTACATGGAATATTTTTTTCCCATATGCTTTATAAACGTACACTTTTCTAATCATATCTCTATTATCAACTAACCATTATCAACTGTGAGAAAACTCTGCGCGTTACTGTTCCTCAAAAGGCTAAGTAGCTAAGCTGAGCAGTTCAGTTGTTAGCTTTTTGGAGGTTCTAAAATTCACAAAGACAACGTTTTACAAGTATTAAAGATTCAAACACATTTTAAGATTGCTTCATTGTTCAGGTGCCAAATTATTTAATCATCTTTTTGTAAAATTGTGATTAAAATGCTAAAAAGTGTCTCTGGATATTAGTGAATAATGTTACTTACTGTGTCTCGCGTGTGCTGCTGGAGTTCAGTGTCTTGATACCTGAACCACTAGAAAGAGCTTTTTATACACACACGCACACACACAGTGTGTTGGATAATCTCTTACAGGAATGTAATTTTCATGGGCAAGGAACTTGATTTGGCTTGTCCTCAGTGGTGGAAAGTCACGCCTTCACCCAATCTGGCGTCTCAACGCTTCAATCATTTTTTTTTATTAATCACCTTGTTACAAGTTATCACTATTAGAAATAACAAATCTTAGATTTTTAGAGGACTGCATGAAGAAAACTAAAACATTAATACATGGGGTCCTGTATTTATAACAATTGTGCAAAGTGAGAAATGGGCCACAAGTTGAAATTTGTTTTTATTTGAATTCATAAGTGAAGATTTGTATGTAAATTAGATCAAATTGAAATTATATTATGTACAGTAGCTTGGACAAGTTGTCAGCTTTCAGATTCAGTGTTAGAATAATCAGGAATAAAAACAAACCTTTTCACTCACTCACTCATTAGCTCTACTGTTTTATCCTATATACTGAACAGGGTGATGGAGGGGCTTGGAGCCTATCACAAGAAACTAAGGGGGCACAAGGCAGGTACATACTGGACAGGGTGACACTCTATTGAAGGACACACACACAACAGGCAATATGGGAACGGCAATTAGCCTAATCTGCATGTTTTTCAACCGTGAATTGAAACCGGAGGAAACCCACCAAAACCCACCCACCCACCCACCCACACCCGAAGGGGGAATTAAACCCGGACCCTGGAGCCACTAAGCCACTGTACCGCCAATCTCAAATTGAAATTTACATGGGTTCAAAAGTCCATTGTCCAAATCATTTCAGTCAGTGTGGTGGATAGATTGTGTCACAATCTAATTAAATTAGAAAAACATCTTTTTTTTTTTTTTTAGCATATTTTATATCCACATCTGATATGATAATAAAACTTGCTAATATGATGAGAACACATATGTAGTGATGTCCTAAAAAGTCAGAAAGCATGTCAAAAATCTGGGATTATTATCATTTTAGAAAGTAAAAAAAAAAAAAAAAATCTAAAACAAAGAAATTTTTTCAATTTCTTGAAAGTCCCCCTTAAAATGTAAGCAACAGTCTGCTATTGACAGAGTTAAATGAAAGGTCTGGTTTTCCTCATGCCTTCTCTCTTCTACTGATGTGATCAGAAGAACCTGATAAATAAATTAAATCCAAAATGGATCATTATGTTTTTTATTTTTTTATTTTTTTTATTTTTTACATCTATGCTGGCTGAAGTACACACTGACAAAAAGTGAATGTACCAAATACTTAGAAACTCTTAGAAATGTATTAATATATATAAAGATTCTAATTTTCACTTATGTTTGTCAGTAATGTCCAAAATATTTCACTAGTGGTCCCAGACTTTTGGACCCCACTGTATATCATAATACTATTATATAACATTATCATGTAATGACTTTACATTAAATATTAAAGCTACGATATAACACAATTATATTAAGCCACAGGAAAATAGCACAATCGTTCTCATTATTTCTTTTTAGGTTTATGATTCACCAGTGCCCTCTGCTGTATTTTTCACCAACCATAGACAAATATATATATATATTTTAAAAAGTCAACATTTTAATTCACCAAGATTTAAGACATTCATACACTTTTATCATTCAGTTCAGTGTGCGTCTTCTATACAAGTTAGTAATCTGGTTAATTCGTACAAAAAAACAAACAAAAAAATCTAGATTTGTCTAAGCCTCTGAGGAGGTGTGTCTCACTGTATATTTATAACAATGTCCAAAACCTGTCTGTCTGAGGTTATGTGTAAGTTTCTTATGGCAAATATATTTGGAGAGCAAACTTCATTTGGTGTTTTTTTTGGAATCTATGTCTGTGTGTGACGGTACAGAGGCTCTCCACTAGACGTCCATCCAAATCTTTCCCATTCTATTAGCGCCAGGATAATGTGTGAGGATTTTCAAGTTTTTTTTTCCCGCTCCAGATGGATTTATCTGAGGAACAATGAGAAACAAGAAACTAATAATCATGACATGAACATATTAAATAGAATTTATTAAAAATTGCACAATATAATGCAATCATAATAGCTTACTCTATTTTGTGAACCAGCCAAAGACTTTGATGCAGAAGTCCTTCATGCCGTGCCAACAGTACTGCTGTGCCAGGGTCTCGGCTGACCTTGTGGGTGCTGGAGTGGTTGTGGTTGCCTTGGATGCTTGTGTAGCTGCCTTTGGTGCCAAAACTTTCTTGATCGTTGCTGGTGTTTTGGTCCCTTGTTTGGAAGCTACAGGTTTCACAGGCTCCGCTTTGACTTGTTCTACTTTGGGCTTTGCAGTTCCGGCAGCTGAAGGTCTCGTTGGTTGAGATTTGACAGGCTTTTGTTTTGCTGGCCTTTGTTTTGCCTTGCTTGATTTCTGCTCTGGCTTGGCTTGATCGGAACGTGGTGCACTTGTAGGTGGTTCAGGTTTGGCTTGCTCCAGTTTGGGTTCGTCCTGCTTGCCAGCTGTGTTTTGTGGCTTTTGTTCTGCAGTGGCCGAGCTACTCTTGATGAAGACCATTTGGGATTCATCCGATGCTTTCTTACACATGGTAGGCTTGAGGTTTTGTGGGCCCTGACAGGCGTTGGTCAACTTGCGCAGCTCCCACATGATCTGCGTAAAGAAGTGGCGAGGGTTGGTGTTGTAGTTGCGACAAATGTCTGGCTTGCCCTCATACTCGCACCAGTAAGACGCTTCCTGGCCCACGCAGGAGACTCGCAGCCTGGTCAGCTCCCCATGTCCGCTCAAGATCAGAGAGCATCGGTCCTTGGATTTTGTAACAAACTGGATCGGGTCTTCCCAGACGCTTTTACTCCTTCCAGTTCCGGCAGCATCTTCTCCAGCCTGGTTGTGAGCAACAGCTGCCCAAATGCAGCAGAACAAGACGAGTGCACAGCTCAACATCTTCATGATGCAAGCTGGAGACGGAGTGAGACAGCAAGATTGCAGCGGGCTATGAGCAGACTGAGCGGCCTTGCTCTGGTATTTATGGTCGCCTCTCACAAAGAAGGCTTTTAGGACAGAGAAAATGTGTATGAAGAGGGCAAGTTCAACCCCCTCCCCAGACTATTATGGTCGCCTGGGGACTGTGAATGGGATCCAGAACACATATGAAACCAATTTAAAAAGAAGCAAGCACGGACACCAAGTAAAAAATAGAACAAATGCCCAAATATTGAACTTGGTTTCATGTTTTGCAGTTGATGAGAATTTTGTGAATGGTCTTCCAGGTGACTTCCAATAACACTCAATTGCTGAAATCCCAACTTCTAATGAATGAATCAGTATCTAAAGGTTCAAAATATGTGCATCCTGCAATGCAGAACACCCATCAGTGGTTTCATTGTGTAGGAAACTTGCAAGATGATTAAAATTCAAGAACAAAATTAGCACTTCAGACATGAGCCGAACACATGGGCACTCATGGAGAGGTGAGGAAGTGAGACTGAATAGACTTATGTGTGTGCGTGTAGCGGGGATGGATGTACGGTCTTACTTTAATTCATTCAATGCTTTTTTTTTTAAAAAAAAGGGAAGCCACAATCTAGAATATAATTACCATGGGGACCCTAAACCAAGTCAGACCAAAGATCTGTTTCTTTTCTTCCAGGTAGAACATTAATGTTTATGGGTGAATGAAATAAGGCAGATGAAAAGATAGAAGATAATGAGGTAACTGATAAATTCATATAAACACTGATTTGTGTTAATATGTGTGCCTTGGGACTGCTGTACCACTTGTTCACATTTGGTACCTATTAAATTTTCTTTCCCACATTTTTTTTGACCCCTAGTGTAACAGTGTGTTAGTTACAGTTAAGGATATATTAAAGGACTGGCCACATCAAATTGCACATTCTGATATTTCGTTGGACCACATTTAGCTTTGATTATTGCACACATCCACCGTGGCATGGTTTCGCCAACCTTGGGTAACAAGATAAGATTTATTTCCATTTGAAGTTGTGCTCATTTTGGCTGAGATCTTGAATTGATGAAGGAAAAATCAAACCACTTCTCCAGCACGTCCTAAAGACTTTTAATAGGGTTAGGGTCAGGACCCTTGGGTGTGAAAACGATACTTCATGCTCCCAGAATCACACTTTCACAATCTTTTTCCTGGAACATGCTTATACCACTGAGGAGGAAAACTCCTGGAATGGATGTGATACCCTGGTCATTCAGTACATGCAAGTCGTCAGCTGGCTTAAGTTTATTGCCACATAATGTTGCTGAGCCTAGACCTGAGCAACCCCAGATCATAAGACTACCTCCATGATGGGTGCATCGCTTTATGCGCTTCCTTTCTTACACTGACTCACCCATCGCTCTCGAGTAGGGTCAATCTGAACTTATCAAACCACATGACCTTTTATAATCGCTCCGAAGTCCAAACTATTTTCTTACACTTTGAGAAATTTAAGCATTTATAATTGAAAACCAGCTAAATTTGGCAACCACTTCATCAGATAAGCAGCATGTGATGAATATTTCAGAGAAAGATTTCCTTAACCACCAAGACGTATAGTACAGTATGTTCTCAGCTGTGTACTGTAGTTTGTAGTATGTAGTGTGTATGGACAAACATTAAAACAAACCACAACCAACTTCTGGCAAACTTAAGTGGGCTGTGCGAAATCAGGTAAACATTTTATTCAAGGCCTGCATAACACTGTCATATCATATAGAAGAATTCTCACATAATGAACAGTTATGATCAAAAAATATCTAGCACCTGACATTATTATTATCATTATTATTATTATTATTATTATCACATACAGAAATATGAAGGCCTAGCAACAAACGAGCAGTGAAAGAAATTTGCTCCTGGTACCACTTGTTTAAAAAGTACACAACCGGGTTTTTTTTTTTTTTTTTTTTTTTTTACAGTGACATGTTTGTTACATTCACGCTTTGATAGTTTACCAATTACGTCTCATTTGCAATCGCCAAGAAAAACAGGTTTTATTATAGTTAAGAGACCTGAGATCTACAAAAATAGGATTTGGCATCAGTTTTGTGTGTTTAGAGTTACGCCTAAAAACTCCAGCTCATGAGCTTTTGTTAGTATTATAAGAAGGGCAGTGCTTTAAAAATGTTCATTTATAGAAACTAAATTACATCGAAAACGTCCAGGTCGTTATTTCCTCTAAAAAGTCTGAGATGGTATTATACATGTAAAAAAAAATGCATCCTGAAGATTTCAAGATGCCGAAGTGACAGGGATGGTGTGTGATTTCAGGATGACGTTAACTATACCATAAACATCAAGGCAAAAGTTCATCAGCCTCCGCATGGCTCGAGAGCGATCCCACATTGCATCATCACGACAGTATTAGCACATATACAAGCATGTTTTTATATACATATATATATATATTATATAAGGTTGTTGGCTCATAAATGGCATGGTCCCTTTAAACAGCAATTTGTGCTGCAGGTAGTTAATGCCTTACACACACACACACAAAAAAATCCTCCACTCTTGTCCATCAGACAAGCTGGAGAGGTAGGTTCAGGAAATCAAAAATGAACACAATGTCGAAGCACACACACACTCACACAAAAAAAAACCTGACTGCACCATGACTGTAAACAAGGATTCATGTATCTACTGTGTATACTGGCTGAATGGTGTATGATTATGTCCCTGGCTCCATGATAGCTGTACCGGTCTGATGTGATGTTCGCCAAGCATAAATATCTATCCAGGTAAAGTTTATAACAATTCCAGTGTGCTTGTTGTGTCAGTGTGTCAGGGCGTCCACTTCTGATCCCATTCCCGCTTTAAACTGGGACTGCTGTTCATCAGGTGGGTCTGAAAAAGGAGAGGGATGATAATATAACGCATCGTAAGCTTAAAGTATGTATAAGAAGAGGTGCCAACATTATTAACAATTAGCAATATGTCTAAAGATGGCTAATTTGTCGTTTAGTTAACTCACAAGATTCAATTCACAAGTTCATCTACAACTAGGTGTAAATTAAATATGTTTTCTATTAGAAACAATCATGTATCTTCTGCAACCTGGTGAATGGAAATGCCGTGATCTATTTTAATCTACCAATGTTGGCACCCCTGTATAGATAAAGGAAAGACTTAAAAACAGACAAACATATAGACTCACAGTGTAGAGTTTAAATCAGTTTCCAGCAGCACTATAAACAGAAAGAAAGCGTAGAGAAAAAGAGAGATGATGATCACAGATCTTTAAGGAAGTTGATTAAAGGTTTAGTTTAAAGACCAGTTTCTGCTACAAATCACTACAGTTTCAAAATTATGGCTTGGCAGGGTTCTGACATGTTTTTACAGGGCGGTTACAGTGCTGAACTGATAAAGTGCTACGCAGAGAATTGCGATAACCAAAAATGCTACAGAGGCCTACACTGACCAACAAAGTTCTCCAGAGACACCTACGATAGCTAACAAAGTGCTACAGAGACCTACAGTGACCAACAAAATGCAACAGAGAGGCCTGCTTTAATTAACAAAGTGCATAGAGATCAGAAGAATGAACAGAGATCTACGATATCTCGATAAAGTGCTACGGAGAGAGTAATGATAAACAACCAAATGTAAGAGACCTACAATAATCAACAAAGTGCTACGGAGAGATCTTAGATAACTGAAAGTGCTACGGAGAGATCTATAATAACTTACAAAGTACTACAGAGACCTACAATAACCAACAAAGTGCAGAGAGATCAGGAGAAAAAATAAATAGATCTACAATAAATGATGAAGTGCTACGGAGAGACCTACGATAACCAACAAACTGCGACTGAGAGATCCACGATAACCAACAAACTGCGACAAAGAAATCCACGACAACCAACAAACTGCGACGGAGAGACCTACGATACCCAAGTAAATGCGGCGGAGAGACCTACGATAAGGAAGAAAATGCGGCGGAGAGACCTACGATAACCAAGAAAATGTGGCGGAGAGACCTACGATAACCAAGAAAATGCAGTGGAGAGACCTACGATAACCAACAAACTGTGACGGAGAGACCTACAATAACCAACTAACGGCGATGGAGAGCCCTACCATAATCCAAACTGCGACGGAGAGACCTATGATAACCAAGAAAATGCGGCGGAGAGACCTACGATAAGGAAGAAAATGCGGCGGAGAGACCTACGATAAGGAAGAAAATGCGGCGGAGAGACCTACGATAAGGAAGAAAATGCAGTGGAGAGACCTACGATAACCAACAAACTGTGACGGAGAGACCTACAATAACCAACTAACGGCGATGGAGAGCCCTACCATAATCCAAACTGCGACGGAGAGACCTATGATAACCAAGAAAATGCGGCGGAGAGACCTACGATAAGGAAGAAAATGCGGCGGAGAGACCTACGATAAGGAAGAAAATGCGGCGGAGAGACCTACGATAAGGAAGAAAATGCAGTGGAGAGACCTACGATAACCAACAAACTGTGACGGAGAGACCTACAATAACCAACTAACGGCGATGGAGAGCCCTACCATAATCCAAACTGCGACGGAGAGACCTATGATAACCAAGAAAATGCGGCGGAGAGACCTACGATAAGGAAGAAAATGCGGCGGAGAGACCTACGATAAGGAAGAAAATGCGGCGGAGAGACCTACGATAAGGAAGAAAATGCAGTGGAGAGACCTACGATAACCAACAAACTGTGACGGAGAGACCTACAATAACCAACTAACGGCGATGGAGAGCCCTACCATAATCCAAACTGCGACGGAGAGACCTATGATAACCAAGAAAATGCGGCGGAGAGACCTACGATAAGGAAGAAAATGCGGCGGAGAGACCTACGATAAGGAAGAAAATGCGGCGGAGAGACCTACGATAAGGAAGAAAATGCAGTGGAGAGACCTACGATAACCAACAAACTGTGACGGAGAGACCTACAATAACCAACTAACGGCGATGGAGAGCCCTACCATAATCCAAACTGCGACGGAGAGACCTATGATAACCAAGAAAATGCGGCGGAGAGACCTACGATAAGGAAGAAAATGCGGCGGAGAGACCTACGATAAGGAAGA
>JAAGKR010000376.1:18757-78691 GCA_011419295.1 Clarias macrocephalus
GATATCTCGATAAAGTGCTACGGAGAGAGTAATGATAAACAACCAAATGTAAGAGACCTACAATAATCAACAAAGTGCTACGGAGAGATCTTAGATAACTGAAAGTGCTACGGAGAGATCTATAATAACTTACAAAGTACTACAGAGACCTACAATAACCAACAAAGTGCAGAGAGATCAGGAGAAAAAACAAATAGATCTACAATAAATGATGAAGTGCTACGGAGAGACCTACGATAACCAACAAACTGCGACTGAGAGATCCACGATAACCAACAAACTGCGACAAAGAAATCCACGACAACCAACAAACTGCGACGGAGAGACCTACGATACCCAAGTAAATGCGGCAGAGAGACCTACGATAAGGAAGAAAATGCGGCGAAGAGACCTACGATAACCAAGAAAATGCAGTGGAGAGACCTACGATAACCAAGAAAATGTGGCGGAGAGACCTACGATAACCAAGAAAATGCGGTGGAGAGACCTACGATAACCAACAAACTGTGACGGAGAGACCTACAATAACCAACTAACGGCGATGGAGAGCCCTACCATAATCCAAACTGCGACGGAGAGACCTATGATAACCAAGAAACTGCGGCGGAGAGACCTACGACAACCAAGAAAATGCGGCGGAGAGACCTACGATAAGGAAGAAAATGTGGCGGAGAGACCTACGATAACCAAGAAAATGCAGTGGAGAGACCTACGATAACCAACAAACTGCAACGGGGAGACCTACAATAACCATCAACGACGACGGAGAGACCTACAATAACCAACTAACGGCGACAGAGAGACCTACGATAACCAACTAAAAGCGACGGAGAGACCTAAGATAACCAAGAAAATGCGGCAGAGACCAGTGATAATGAAAAAGTGCTATGGAAGTCTGCAATAAACGAGTTCTACAAAAACACAGAAATAAACATAGAGACCTACAATAACAATTAAAGTGCTAACAGAGAGCTCGATAAAGTGCAGAGAGATCAGAAGACAGAACAGAGAGCTCCAAGATAAATGCCCAATAACCAGTGATACCATATACAGTAACTGCTTAAAACTCCCTGCTGCCACATGAAACGTCGTCTCACTAATGTGTGACCTGGCTGCCTACAATTGACCATTGAACCCACAAATGATCACAAAGAGATCTTCAGAAACATACAGTACAGCAGACCTACACCAGACCTACGAGTCATAAAAAGCAACAGCTCCGTTACAAATTTTGTTACCCTGCCGATACCCATACCCAACACTATTTGTGAATTTGTACCAATCCGTAGCAAAAATCAAACGAGTTACGATAGATTGGAAAATAGGAGACCGAGAAAGAGCTTGGTGAGATTTACACATGGTGAGATGATAAACAAAAACATTATACTAGAACACTGTATGAAAATGTTAAGCTTCGTTATCATTCTTATATGCAATACAGATTAAATACTACACATGAATGGAAGATTTAAATAGCAAATAGAGATGTGAGTGGCTGAGCACAACAAACAGCACTGTCCAGGGTTCCCATGCTTTCTTTTTTTAAAATAAAAACCACAGTAAGGACACCTTACAATTTCTGTAGCCTGTTTAGGGGTGGTGTGAAGTGGGGGTAAGTATAGATGATAGCGGGGGCCCTTGAGTGACGGGAACCCTTAAGAATGCTATAGCAATTAAAAGAAGAGGTTGGCTTTGTCAAAGTTGAGGGTCCAATATATTAGGTTTTAAAGGGGCCCAAAATCTGTATTAGTGCCCTTGAAATACAAATTGAGAAAGTATGTCTAATACTAGACTAGACATTTTGTCGACATTGTAGGACAGTTTGTGGTTGCCCAGCTTACCAGGTGCCATTCTGGACTGTGGAAACCCTGACGTGTCACATGAAAATGTGTGAGCTATGTGAACCTGACACACAAATATAAAAATGTGTTCATTACTTCTAATCCAGGTCAGTCAGTACCTTTGTTGAGTACCGAGGAGAAGGTAAAAAAAAAAAAAAAAAAAAAAAAGGTTCCTCCTTGGTGTCACCAGTCGCCATGGCGAGGGGGCGCCGAGGCTCGTGGGAATCGAGTCATAGTGTCATAGGCAGGGAGGCTTAAAGAAAACAAGTGAAGAGATGATCAATGTCAGAGCATGTTTTTTTTTTCTTTTTACACACAACTCAAATCAATCCCATTCAGTGTAACAGAGGAGCAGGACGAGAGCGTTCCCATGCCACACAGGAGACCACAGAGTCTACCTGCTAATGTACTGTATGTGGTCTAACTAGATCTTCTAACATCGTGTTTAAATAGGGAATGTGATCGTTTGGCTTTTTGAAATCTTTTAGTATCTTTAGTTCTGAAATAAGAAGAAAATGTGCAGTGTAAAGGTACTTGTTTGTGGTGCTTTCACACTTTCAACCGTCATTTTAATCCTGTAAGGAACATGCAGTACATACAGTAGGAGTCAAGGTTTGGAAAATTTGGTCACGTCGGAAGATTGAAGAAGTTTTCACGACATGACTAAAAACAACTTTTTCAGCTCCCGACCAATGACGGAGCAAGCTGGTGAGTTAAATGGGAAAAACAAGCATGGCGGACAGATAAAAACATCTTGTTTGAGGTTGGATATTACAGGCGTTGGTGGCTCAGCTGTACTGTATTTTTCTCGCCTGTATACAGAAGACCCGGGTTTGTTTTTCAGCCAATGGCCAAAAACCAGCTGATGGAGGCGAGGCATGATTAGTGCTGGTCTCAAGCCTGGTTAGAATGAGAGGGTTGCATCAGGAAGGGCATCTGGCATAAAAACCTGTGCCAAGTTGTATGCAGATTGTATGGTGCCCTGTGGCGACCCCTTGAGAGGGGCATTCGAAAGTACGATCTTTTAAAGATCGAAGAAGTTAACGATCTTTAAAAATATTTTTGACATTCAACTAACTAACTAAAAATGAGATGCATCTATTGCTAGGACATTATATCTAATATCTAGAATAAGTAAAGCCCTATGGTTGCTATGGCTACAGTGTGTCCCTTTTTTTCCCACACTGTAAAAACAATGGGAAGTGTGAAAGCACCAGATACAGTTTGTTTTAGGTTACACACTGACCTCGCTGACCCACACTGGAATGGGTGTAAGGTCTCTTTTTCGTATCAAACACGGTGGTACGTGTTTGTACCGTATGTGTGTCATGTGAGCATGGGGTCGCGTCCTGGCCTCTGTTACACCACCATGTCTGAGGAAACGAGACGGCTCAAACACAGGCATGCAGTTAGTATATAAGAACAGCCCAGTGCTGGAATAACGCTCGAGTCAGAGTCACATGCAGGAACATTCTGCACACAAAGCAAAAATATTCAAATGGATTTTTAAATCATAAGATCACTCAGATTTGTTTGGGAGCGTGCGGTTATTACTGAGCCCGGACACTGGCTGTACCACCGTAATTCTAACTGGAAAGGGCATGTTTGCACCCAGCACCTCCTACACTTGATTAGATTCCCTATAATCCCGTCACCAAACATCTAAAGGTGGGCGATACGACAATGCAGTTATTGTGACTAATAGCGCCACACTTCTTTGTTCAGCAAGATCCTTAAGTCATGAAGAACCGATCAGCCAATAGCATCACCGAGTCAAATAATAATAATAATAATAATAATAATAATAATATGGGTAAAATAAGCTAGGTAAAAAGGGTAAAAGTTTTGTTACCAATAACATTTGTGGCCAATTTTGACTCGCACCATTATTATTTGAACAGATAAGATACATCTATTTTGAAAATAATAAACACTTCTTTATCTAGTCTTTATCTTTTAAGATTTTGTTCAAAGCGTCTTTTCAAACCCACTTCTTTCTGCAACATATTTCCCTGTGAAATATTATTTAATCTGGTGAAATGATCCCCTATTTCTCAAAATATAATTACAACAAACCAACTATAAGATTACTAAGCTTATTTCTGTTACTAAAATGTTAAGCAAAAATGTCTTGTCCTATTGGCAGATAAATTTGCTTCTTTCAAGAAATCAATTCCTAAAAACTAGCAAAATTATCTGACAAAGGAACAAATAATATTTTGCTTAAAAACTAACTAATATTTGTCTAAAAGAAGCTTAATCATCTTTTATTTGGTTTGTTGTCAAATTTATCTAAATTCGAAACAAATCATTGAATTCAATTACTAATCTTATTTTTAGACAAAATGTCGTTTGTATCAAAATTTTCTTGTTCTATTGGCAGAGAATGTTGCTGTGGAAACAATTCTGTTAAGAATAGGTGTAATAATCCTTTATAATAATCTTTTATTCTTAAAAAAAATTATAATCTCTTAAAAGAATATTTTCTTACTTGTCAAGTTATATCAATAAAATATAGTTAAATTAGACTAAGTTCAAGATATATTTACTGGCTACAGTAACGTCTCGAATCTGATGAGCTGCCTACAGCTATAATTTTGCATATATATATTTTAAATGTTTAAACATTTATCAGCTATCAGCCTCTCTTTAGGTAGATATAAAACCTAGACAATGTTAGAAAAATTCGATTTGAAAGATTCTTTGAAAAATAATGACATCATAAAAATATGAAATATACATATGAAATAACTTCAAGTCTGTAAAACCTTTACACAGCACTGTATAATGTGTCTGTGTATGCTGCCTAACCAAATGCAAAGTTTGACACACTGCTTACAGCATGATTACAGCATGCATTCGTCATGACACTGATTCAACAAAAATATGTACCCATGCTCCTCATGCTCTCAGAATCATTTTTTCACTATCTGAATCCTGGAATGAGGTTGTGCCATTAGGGAAGATTGAACTTTAGAGCTAAAACATTGAATCGTTGCCAGCTGAAACTTTATTCAAATAAAGGCATTTACTTATGTAAAGCCAAATAGCAATTTTGTCCAGGCAGCGTATATGTTCAGTACTACTCTTAGGAAAAGGTTTAATCACCCAAAGGGTTAATCATCCAAACGGTTGGGCTTCCAATTCAGAGAAGGTTCTAAAAAAAACAAAAAAACAACAAAAACAAATAAACATTTTTTCCACGGAACCATATTCCTCTTTCCTTCTTTAATGAAATGTGGCACTATTATTTTAGCCATAATAGTTTTTTAAAAATGGTTTCTTAATAACAAACCACAACTTTATGCCACAATTTGTTTGCCGTATCGCCCACCGTTTCCAAAATCTCGCATGCAAATCATTACTGATTGACTGATTTAGTGCAGGGGGGTTCGGTTCTTTTTACCTTGACATTACAGGGTTTTGGATACCTTGTACATGTTCATTATAATAACCATTATTACCAATTTCCATACTGAAACGAAACATTAAATACAAAACATAAATCAACAACAAGACAAATGATCGCATGCGATTGGACAGTTAGGCCTCGTAAATGTGCAGGTGAGCGTAAAACATCACAAAGTACAAATTGTAAGAGTTTCAGTGTATTAATGCAAAAAAACTAAACAAAACATGTACTGTACACACACTATATGTGATATGTAATATATTTGATGCTTTTAACAGCCCTTAATGGTAAACAAGGGAGTTATTTAAAAAAAAGAAAGAAAGAAAAAAAATACCACCACACACACACACACTCACACACGACACAAAGACGAGCAAGACCCTTCACCGGAGAAGCATTCCAAGGCTTAAGCTTAAGAACGAAGAGATTTTTATACATAAAGATTTCATATTAATGAGGTTCTCAAAGATGTGAGCAGAAGGAAAATTGGGGGGAAAAAAAAACAACAAACAGCTTACGTTTTCATGGGAATTGTGTCAATGCTAAAAAGATACAAGACAAGCAAAAAACATTAATCTTCCACCATAGAGGTTTATGTACTGTACACTGACATGTCTCCGGTCAAGACACTTGGTGATTCTTGTAATGTTTCAGCACTGTTTCGTTACTTGTAAGAGGGTATGAATGATCAAACAATACAATGAAAACATTGAGTTTCTACAATATCGTTTTTTTTTTTTTTTCTTCCCTTAAAGTGCAAAGTGCTGGACAGAGAGAGACAAATAATGAAGGAAGATGGAAATTGCAAGAATCGGTTATCATAATGTGAAGTGCCAAGTTCCTGAGACAGAGGAACTGAGACCGAGGAAAAAATAGGGAGGAAATAGAGGGAAAAAAAGAAGGGAAAGGAAAAGAAAGAGAGAGAGAGAGAGAGAGAACAAAAGGAGTGATGAGAAAATATATTTCTTTAAGTTCCACACTACTGTAAGAAGCTTTCAGAATTCTGACCACTTCCAGCTAAACACACGGTGGTTCGTTTTAAACTGCATCGTCGCTTGCGTTTGAGATGTACTCACTCGTCATAGATGTCCTCGGTGTCCATTCTGCGGTAAAACTTGGCCAGCCTCACGGACAGGATGATGCTGGGTAGCAGGAAGAGAGCGGAGCAGCCCAAACCGAACCAGAACGTGTTCTGCAACAGAACGATGATCATGGGTTGCAAGCAGTGGACAAACATTTAATCTGTCGGGTTTGCAAATCTGATTGTTTCTCAGGTCTCGAGTCATCTTCTATAACATCATCACCGTCTGCTGTTTATAACAATGCACTTGTTCTAAGGCATTGTTTCCATGTGATCAAATCCTAATGACCGTAACTATAACCAGATAAAAGTTATGTAGGGCAGGGGTTGCTCAGTGCTCAGGCATTGGACTAATGATCAGAAGGTCTCAGGTTCCAACATCAAGTTGCCACTGTTGGACCCTTGAGCAAGGTCCTCAACTGCTCAGAAGGGAGGATATGAAAAAGTAAATCGTTCTGGATAAGGGCATCTGCCAAATGCTGAAATGTAATGTAAATGTTGTAAATGAATAAAACATTTCAGAACATGCTGTTATTGGAGAATAAACAGCTTCTACATGGGAACAGTAGGTCTGCTAGGTGAGAAAAGAACACCTCCAATTGTTCTCTTCCTTACATATTGACCAACCTCAGTATCCATGTCTCATTTGCTAATTGTTAATTATGTTAATTGGGTGGCACAGTAGTGTAGTGGTTAGCACTGTGGCCCTGCACCCTCCAGGGTCGAGGGTTCGATTCCCACCTCGGTCTGTGTGGATGGAGTTTGCATGTTCTCCCCATGCTTGGTTGAATGCCTACAGTCCAAAGTATTAAGATTACAATTGGATTATAATTGTTATTTGCAAATTCCCGACCTCTCACAACCTTGTATAGGATAAGCAGTATAGAGAGTGAGTGAAACGTTCATTTTGCTCATTCAGAAAAGCCTCAATTCTTCACGACACGTTTTCCATGAAGTGTTGGTATGAATTAATTGGTAGTTTAAGGCAGGATGATCATCACATCCCAAAAGTGACCTATTAGATCTGTTCGACTCTGTTAGGAGGCCAGTAGAGTACCCTGAATGAACTCCTGAAAGCAGTGTTACCTGATTTTGAATTTGGGAGCTATTGAAATCTGGAAGCCACTGTAATGCAAGTACATAGTAGATATGTCAATTGAACAATGCTTGATTGGTATTAAAAAGCCCAACGTGTGCTTTGAAAACATTCTCCATAATTACACCACCACCAGCACACGCATGAACTTTTGATACAAAGGATGGACTCGTGTAAAGACAGATTCACACCAAACTCTGACCACCTGAGCATCACAGAAGAAGCATTGATGGTTTTCCAATCTTCAATTCTCAGGCCCCAGGATCCTGTTCTTGGTTAACAAGAGAGAAACCCAGTGTGTTTTTCCTGCTATGGTTGCCTATTTGCATTAAGGTTGGACAAGTTCTACATTCTGAGATGCCTTTCTGTTCACCATGATTGCATAGAGGTGTTATTTGAGGTAGTAATTAAGTACATGGTGAGTGTTTTAATTCACTTCTTGTTAATGCAAATGACTTTGGACTTCACATGCTTCATCAATAAGAAGGCAGTGGTTAAGGCATGCTAACATGCATACATTTCTGGCATCTTAGTATCCTGTCTCGAGTTTCTTTTAATCTTAAACAGTCTAAAAAAAAAAACATGCACGCCCTTGTTAATTCTCTCAACATGCTATAAATTGGAATTCTGGGGTTTTATGTGAACTGAAACCCTTTACCAAGCTCCTTGACTCCTGACCACATGGCTCCTGCTGCGGTTATGCACAATTACCTACTACCGGACTTCTGGAGTGCAAACAGCTACTGGCTAATTAATCCTGGTAGTCAGTTAGTGCTTCCTGCTGTTTGGAAGTTGTGCAGTAAAGAGTGCGCACATATATGTACAGGAATGATTTTCATGCCCAGCAATTATCCTTACCCAGTGATTATAGTACGAGTGCCTTGGTGTATTTGGAATTGTTTTAAATCACATGGTGATTCTGCATGCGTGTATGTTGTTATTTGAAATTGAACACACAATCAATCATTTTTCTATAGTGTGAAGCAAGGGGACAAATGGCACGGCCCTGCAAAACAAAAACCCTTCTTTCTCTCGTCTCACAAATACACACACACACACACACACACACACACACACACACACACACACACACACACACACACACACACACACACACACACACACACAGCTGGTTGGGTTTCATTCACACTGAGACAAAACACAGCTCTGCTAAGCCTCATGCGCAGATGTGAGCATTGTATATCTATGAGCGATGCAACCACTGGCTCAGCACTTGGGTTTTAGACACTGAGTTTTTCAGGTTAATCTGGGAGGGCTCTCCATATTGACAATTCCAGCTTTGTCCTTCAACTCAAACATCTGTTCTTGACTTTGGACAGCATCACGGCATCATAGCATGTGCTTTACTTTGATCCAGTGACATATAACACAGAAGCAGTGCAGGAATGCAACTGTTTATTAAAATAAATTGTTCAGTTAGGTTAAAATCCTTTGTGGTTATTATCTACAATTAAAGAAGGTAGAGATGTATCAAAAAAGTTTGTTTTTTTAATACTTCAAATGAATTTTTAAATCTGAGATAAAATAATTTTTTGGGAATTTTAGAAGCGGTACAAATCAAATTTAGAGCCACACTACACTACATACAATAAATATTTGTAAATTGTGCTTAAAAATCTTTTAAGCAGCCAGGTCTGTGTATTACAGCGTGTGAATTCAGGTGAACCTGAAGTTTAAGTTATATCTGGAATATCTCTCTGAGCCAAACCACACCTCCTTACCACTCAGAATTAAGAATTCAACGGTCATGTATAAATGAGCATCTTGTACCTGGTTGTGTGCATTTCATATATACAAATATCACTTATATAAAACAGTTAATGGATTGTCCATGGGTAAAAAGAACAAAACAGTGTCCATTAAATAATGATAACAAAACAAATCTTCGAACATCCTAATATTTTAATACCCTAAAAAATTTTTCTCTAAGTAAAAAAAAGAAATCCTTATATATACAGTATATACAAAGTATATGTTCAGTACACACTTTTATTTATAATTATCTAATTAAAAATGAACATTTTATTATTTTTTTTAAGTAGAAAGTTATTAAAGTCTTGTTTTGTTGAGATTTTTGCACATTATTGTAAATTTTACGTAACTCATTCAAGTGATTTTTATATATTATATTATATTATATTATATTATATTATATTATATTATATTATATTATATATATTTATAAATATAAGATCTCTTACCATCGAGTCGAAGAAGAAGCCACAGGCCAGTATCTCTGCAGTGTCGACGATGTTACTAACAGGTTTGCATGCGGCTACTTCCGTCATCAACTACAAGAAATGTGAAATATGAAAAATATGAAATATGAAAAAGTAATTACATTTTCACATTATTGCCTATGCATCAAATATCTCGAACTCATAATTAAACACTATTTTAAAATTCTTACTGCTGTCTTGATCCAGTCGATATACTGTTTGAAGTAGCCGATGATGGTCTGCTTGTATTTTTCACTTTCCTGTAAATGACAGGATCGTTTCACTAATTAATAGATCACGACTACTTTCTAACCAACAGTTACAGGGAAAACAACTGGCTATATTACCTGACTGATAGTAAAACTTGCGTTATGCGAGATGAGATACTGTGCCTCTTCAATGACTTGAAGTATTTTTGTTATTTTGTTCTAAAAAACAAACAAACAAACAAACAAACAGTGGTAATGACATCATAAAAGTAAGGTAATCAAACCTTCAAATGTAAATTAAACCCCAAAATAAATCACTCACTGGTATATCTGAGGCAGTCCTCTCTAGAAACCTGATACTCTGGTTCATAGTGTTCTTTAAGAAAACATAGAAACTTAATTATTTTCTGAGCACAAATCATATAGTTCATGTGGGACAATAAACATTCATTTGATTATATGACCAACATGATAATATACTGATGAAAATGAGCATCATGCAGACACTTAATATCATGCAGTACACAAATGTGTAGACTTTTTATATCTTTTTAATATCGCCATTTGTTATAGTATTATGCATTTTTTTATTTCCTTGAGGCAATAACAATGACAATTTTTTACAGTCCACGGTATATCTCCCCAGCCTCCTCCAAATGGTTGAGATATCACTTCATGGTAAAAAGTACCAATACATTTCCAGATATCAAAAGAAATCAGAAAAAAAGGTACATGAACAGATGTTTTTGAGAATAAGTGCTATGTTATTTCTTCAAAGCAATTAAAAAAAGCGCACTATTTAAATATAAAATTACATCTAGTAGATTTGTTTTAGCATAGCATACCTAAACCGATTGGTAGATGGCGCAATCAGGTTAAGTGTAGCACATTTTTCATGAAGATACTGTGGCACAATATGTGCTCTACCAAAAAGGTGAGCAAAACATTACAGGTTTGAAGAATATATATTTCTTTTAAAATAACTCTATTTATTCTTTTGGAGCATGTTAAGTCTTTTTTAATTAACATTTATTTTGTTTACTTTCTCTTGGAAGAGATAAGACACATATTTCTCTCAATTTTTTTCAAGTGCACAGAGTTCTCCTTTCATTCAGTGAAAATATATATTTTTTAAATTATAGCTTTACCTCTTAAATAACTATTTACCATGCACATGGTATGGTGCAAAATAACCATTTAATTACAGAAATGATCATAAAAAAAAAACATTTAATATTAATATATAAGATTATGTGGACTTCTAATAGAAAAAAATATGTACTAAAACATTAACATAACTAAGCATTAATGTAAACTGCTGCAAGAAAATATTAATCAAACTAGACTTATGCCTTTATAGTTCAACAATTTTAAAATGATATACATGCTCAAAAACATGACATGCGCGATAGGAGCAACATGCAATCATGGTAATAAATATGCTCTCAAAGTCAAAATGTTTGATAAAGTCTTTAGTAATGAAACAAAGGTACATTTTAAAGTGAAGCAAACTGCCCGGTCGAAAAAAAAATCTACCTTTAGAAGAATAAATTATTGGTCCTAAAAACCTAAGGAGATTTAAAATGGCTGGAATCGGGTTAGAACTATATAATAGATAGTAGGATATTAAATCCTTCAGGATAGAGCTGAACCCTCAACTTCATGGAAAAAATGTGCATGGAAAAACCTTATGAATGCAGATCACTTGGTGAACTTGCATTGTTAGAATAATAATAATAATAAAAATAATAATAATAAACCAACTGTAGGAATCACAGCCATGTTTAATGGTAAGAGCAATAAGAGCAAAGGTAATATTCCAGGATTCCAATAGTGGAAAAGGTGGTTATGGGAGCATGAGGATAAAGATACCGTAATCAAAGCTAAAGGCAGTTGAATAATACTAATAATAAGTGTGTGTGAAGTTTTTTTCTTTTTTGACCAGGCAGTGTATAATCAAATGATCAAAAACACACATGCTTACCCTTGCGTTAACATATTTCTTGAAATATGAAATTGAAAGATGAGAGAAAGATAGAGAAAGAGGTAAGAAGTTGCAGCACTATGTAATACAGTAATATATTTTTCATTACAAAAAATAGCAAATAAACAAAAACTTATTGTATGCACACCTGTGAACATTGATAACATGTATTTAAGCTCGGTTAGATTTTAGATTATACAGGTGGTAAACTTTAAATATGAAACAACACATTTATACTGTATACATGTATGATGTATAAGATGTATATACTGTATAGATATACAAGATGTCTTTTGTTTTCCTGTCTGTGGTATAAATATCGTACGGTTGCTTATGAGCAGGGGTTTGATTTCCGGCTCTTCAAACCTGACAACATCCTGCAGAGACTGTTGTGTGTGAAAATGCCAGGAGATCTACATGATTTTATGCATTGTGCTAATTGGCTAGTTGCCTGAATAAGCAGACGGGTGTACTTAATAAAGCACCCAGTGAGTGTACAACACACATGTAATTATTATACATTACATATAATTAATGTTATTGGTGAAACTTTCTATTAGTGAAAAAAAAATCATATTTATCAGGCTGCCGTACACAACGTATACATAGTACCATGCAAATGTCTTACAAGTAAATCCCCTTAATGTCTTCATATTTAATTCAATTACATCATGAAGAATAAATGAAAGAAACGGGAATACATATGACAGGCTGCAAAGTGCCTAAAGATACTAAAAAAAAAAAAAGGTTGTTGCATCCTCATTTCCCCTCTCGTCTGCTCCAACCACTCAGCATCTCCAGTACACTAATCACCGACCTGATCATCTGCCATCATCTGCACCTGTTTCTCACTGGTTTATGCCTTAAGTTAGAAGGTTTTTATGCTTGAAAGATTTATAGGTTACTGTGTGGCTTAAAGAACAAAAACATCTCTCTGAAACTGCTCAGGTAACAGGGACTGGAAGATGGAAGATGAGAGACAAAACGGTATGAAAAATTGGAGCCAATAAAGTCCTTCAGGAAGCCTGGAGAACTATTCCTCAAGACTACGTTAAGAAAACACAAAAAAGTCTGGATGTTTGGAAGCGAAAAATGAACTGACAGGGGCTCAAGACTTTTGACCAGAACAGTATAAGGCCAAAAGTATGTGGACACCTGATCATCTTTCCCAAACTGTACCTTTAAGGTTTGAAACACACTAAATGTCTAGGATGTCTTTGTTTAAAATTTCCTTCACTTGAACTTCGAGGTTAAACCAGTTCGAGCTCTGTAAAGACATGGTGTGTTAAGGTTGGAGCGAAAGAACTCGAGTGTCGTTCTTAGAACTCTGATTGAACTCAACTCCCCCAGACACCTTTGGGATGAACTGGAACTGGAGCCTCCTCGACATCACCACCGTCAGAGTCTGACCTCACTAATGCTCTTCTAGATTAGTGAACACAAATCCGCCACACTCACACATCACAATCCAGTGTTAAGCCTTCTTGGAAGGCAGAAGCTTAGTAAAACTGGAGAGTGGGAACGTGATATTGACTGAAGCTGCAACATTTCATGGTTCTGAAGTATCTGCTTGCTTTTCAGCCTTGCTCTTTTCTCTTTTCTACATCTGATACAGAACAGAACCAGACTCAGCGATTAAGTACAAAATAATTTAACGAATAGATTTAGATAACAGAGAACATGCTTACCATGGACTCTTGAAGAGGGATGACCTGACTGTTGAAGATCTTCCGCAGTATATTAGCTTGGTACTTGATGGAAATCTGTACAGGTCCTTTAGTCTGACAAACCATACCCAAATCATAAAGTTATTAAAAGACATATAAAGCTCATATTTTTATGGAATATGTATTGAGGCATTGAGGTTTTTGTCCAGCCCCTTTTTTTATTTTTTATTTTTAAAATATATATAAAAATCAGCACCTCCATTGAGTGTGTACATATAATAAATGTATGGGCTACATTACAGTTCTGCACGGTAACGCCTGGACGGTGAGTTACAATGCTTGTCTATGTGGATCGTGGGAACACACAGTGCCTGCTAAGTGTAAATGACACCGCAGACTTCTCCATTCGCACATCATTACTGTCAGAGTCATGCAGAATGAATGGAAGGCTTGTGCTCACGTCTTCACGCCAAACATAATACAGACTAAAGATACAAAAGCCTCACCTCGGCTGTGTATGTTGACGAAGACTAAGGACTAAGGACGTGGTTCATTGACGTGGAACGTAACCTGAGAATACAACTAAACTGACAGACAGCTGCCGGACTGGAGGTATATACTATATAAATAAATACCTAGTTTCCTCAAATGACCAGGGTATATGTAACATGGTTAGAACTTCCTTGGAAGCAAAAAGGAACCCACCAGCTGGTCAGCTTGGGAATCCAGGTCGTTGGCGAATGTCTGCAAGTCGACACGGGTCACGTCTTTACTGAGCTGCAAACAGATGAGACAAAATAGGAGGGAATCTTAGTTGCAATTAAAACCACATTATATTTTGTACCATCTTTTTTTTTTTTCCTGTTTATGAGAATAATCACATTCATTTCACCCATGTATTCCAAAAACAGCTAAACTGACTTTGATGGTGCAGAATAACAGAACACAGTTCTGAGAGTAAAAGCTCCCCTTATTTCTCTATACAGTATAATCCTCTGCTACACTAACACACTTAATCCAGTGTTTCACTAGTGCTTGGATAGCATCAAGGTCGAAAGTTTTCTCAGTATGCCGAAGCTATGATCAAAATGCCCTGCTTAACGGCTGAAACCCTGGCCTCCCAGGAACTCCTATAATAATGGCCCAAATATATGGAAATGTTTTGGAGCGTGGTCAGAACTTTACGGGGGGGGCAGGGGTGCAATAACTCTGAGTTAATTTCCTGTAATGTGCAAGTGGTGTTCGTGAATAAGTGTGTACAGTTTCCAGACAGACAGATGCGTCTCAATTTACAAGGATCAGACGTTCCACTCGCTGATCGTTCACGGCAAAGGATTGTTCACAGATGTACGGCATTCTTGAAAACGTTTGCACCATTCAGTTGTTTTACAGCGGCTAAGAGTCTCACCAGTGGTCCCGGTTTGACTTGAACACCCCTCGTGAAAAGCCAAACCTTTGACTGGTGTCTAAACCATCATTTAAATGAAGTGCATCACGTGGGGCCATTCTCATACCAAAACTTTTTACATGAAACATTGAGAAGTTTTACAATTACACGTGAATCTCTACCTCCTCTATATACGCTGCAAAGTCGATGTCTTTAATGCCAGTCTCTGTGAAGTTGATGAGGTTCCTTCTGCCGTCTGGGTTCAGCAGAACGATCGTATTCAGGTCCACCTTCAGGGTGTCAAACTTCGTAGACACATCCTTAGTGTACTGGACAAAGGAAAGGAAAGAAACACAGCAGTGATTTGAGGTATGGCACCTGAGTGATAGGAAACAGATGCTGGTGCTCCTGGAACAGGGCTGCTTTGTGTTCTCAGGTCTGTTTCACAGAGGAACCGAGAACCGCACAGTTAGGTTAGTGTTTTCCAGACTCTATAACCCCTCAATCAGCTCATCGGCTAATTTCCGACCTCTCGTTGATGAATGAGGCTTGTTAGAGCCGGGGGAAATGACAACAAGACAGGGGAGGAGGACTGGAATTAGGGAACACCGGGTGTAAACTCTCTGCTGGACCACTGCAACTGAACATGCGGATCAGGCCGTGATCTGAGCATGAAGGGATATAATGTTTTCTTGATGCAATAAAGGTGCTGGAGGTATTGAGGTGGTACAATGAACACAGCATAGACACTTGAACTTGAGCATGGGTATGAGTAAAGAAGAAAACACTGCGAAGAGAACAATTATAGGAAAATCATCAAATAGTGTTTATATAGTGTTTATACTTAAACTTTATTTTGACTTGTTCGCAAAGGATTACATTGTATTATTATTTATTCACAACAACATATTTAACTTTGTTTTAATCCTATTTTTTTTTTTTTTTACTTTTGACACTGTGGAATCTCCAAAATAAGGTCAAACGCCATCCGAACCCCTTACTTTTAAATTAAATATTCACATAAAAAAAAAAATTATTGCATATCTGTATTTTACTTGAATAAGTTTATTAAACGGCACTTTGACTTCTCCTCATTACTTCACTACATTTCTGCATAACCGCAGTAGTGTAGTATTTAAAGCAGGCCACCTGCTGACCATCTACAGTGTATAAATAATAGAAAGATTTTGTCTGTACATCGGTCAAAATTCACTCTTTTAATTATATCTTTACGTTTCATACATTGGATGACTGGAAACCAGTTTCAGAAAATTTTCTGTCATGTCTGCATGTCTGTCCAGCCAAGATTCTGTCACAGCATCACGCAAAACTGTCCGAACGAATTTTAGGAAACTTTATGAAAGTATGAAGAGTAGACGTTAGAGCAAACATATCCACAACAGTCTAAGGTGAGGGCATGTCAAATACCTCAACTAAGAGCCCTAAATGTTACCTTAAAATACCCCCCGCCCCCCTGGCATGAATTGACACTCTACATAACTGCTATAAAATATAAATTACAACATAATCACGAAATCAGAATTTAATGATTTACTTTTGTATATCTTTTTTATTTTATTTTTTTATCTGCCTTAAGTTTAACCTGAACCATAGTTGAAATCCTAATGTTGAGTAAAAGCAGGGCCTCCGAGTGGCGCTGTGGTAAAGCGCTCGCACCATCATCCGGACATGCTGTTATCTCTCGCAGCCGGAGGCATAGAGAGAGCCGATTGGCCGAGCTCTCTCAGAGGGGAGGGATGAGAGGTGCTCCCACGTCAATCACGGCTATACACCCAATCAGGGATGTCTGTGAGCTCGCGCAAGCGGAAGACGCGTGTTACGCCGAGTGCGTTACTCCGCCTCCCAACGGTGCGTGAGCGAGCGGTTCGAAAAGATGTGGTCGGCTGGCGTCACGTGGTTCGGAGGAAACACGTGATAGCTTTCGGCCCTCCCGACTGAGTGGTAGTAGTAGAAGCGTTAATGTGGAGCCCCCTAGTGACGGGGAGGAATTGGATACGAATAAATTAGGGAGAAAATCGGGGACATAAAAAAAAAAAGTTGAGCAAAAGCGATGTTATGAACAGTTATGTGCCGGATTTAATAATCTACTTTGAAGTAAACTAGTAATAAGCTACTTGCTCAATGTAAAAAAACAAAAACAAACAAATACCACACCTACACCAATAGCTAAACTGAATATTTTTTACTTGGATTAGTTTATATTTTCACTGATAAGTGAACTTTAATGCGCTAGAGTCATTTTAAGACAAAACTTAATCTTTTTCTGGTCTACTTTTTCGATTTCTCATCTGTGAGCCACTCTCATAATCACGAACATGGAACTCTTTTTACAACTCACAACTCACTTTACAAATAAAAAAAAGTTTTTCTTTGTAAATAATAAGTTAGAAAGAGTTTTATCGTACAAAAAGACAGACAGTCGTGTACAGTATGTGGGCTTCAACATGAAATAATAATATGACTGATTACATTAAAGCTGATCAGATTATTTGTAGCTTTAAAGATTGACACCGACCATATATGGTTCTCAAAATCTAGATCACACACGTGTAAGAATGTTTGTTAAAATGAAAAGAAAAATAAAATAAACTAGCTATAGCTAATATTATGAACATAATAATTAAAACAACTGAACACAGACACGGCTGATCCTGTGTATACGCGCACCTTTAGCAGACGCTAATGAATGTTATTGTTATGCAAATGCAACGGTCATGTGACAAGGTGTCAAAACAAACAAAGACGTCGGAAACTCAAACAGGGGAAGGTTTTTCTTGGGAGAGTCTGTAAAGTGTTTGCATCTTTTTTTGAAAGTTGGTTCTGTGTCCATCATGATGGTCGTTTCAAAGAAAATTATAATGAGGTCTCAGGTCATGTGATCTCAGTGCCACAGATGGGAGGTTGGGCCTAATTAGCATACTAAAAGCACAGGCTGCACGAAACAATTTCCAAATATTATTTTTTAGATATCGATGTGCAAAGCCAATACAATAATGGTATCCCTCATCATTATAATGAATATTCCTCTTGTTTACTGTGATTCTATAGTCTGAATGAATCTTTATCTATTTCTACAAGCTCTTTTCCTGCCAATGACGGGTACTTCCACTAGTTATGCATAGACGTGTGATTTGCCTTTCGTCTGTGAAACGCTTAATCATGTAGCAGGTGTTTGAAATCAAAAGCAGAGCTGAATGCAGACAGCGACGAAAACAGGATGTTCACAGTCGGGAAGAGTGGACAGAGAGAGAGAGAGAGAGAGAGAGAGAGAGAGAGAGGGAGAGGCTTAAAGGCTAGTGTGAGTTAATACAAACTCCTTTAAATATTTAAGTAAATTTGAAGGTGAGTACTTTTGTAGTTTTACTCAAGGAGAAATATAAGTGAAGGACCTTTACTTGACTTCAGTTCACCTAGAGTAACTCATTAAAATTTGTGCACTTCGCCCACGACAGACGTTCCCCTTCAACACACTCAGCCCAGCAATTTTTTTGTAATTCCGCTCCATTCTCACCCCGAAGAAGACAGACCCGTTTGGTTTCTCTTCTTGCTCTTCAGAGGTCTAAATCTACATCCAAATTCCTGTAAAGCTGCAATGTGATAATGTCTAGTGTTAAATCAACTATACAAAATGAAATGTAATTGATCTGATGTTTGGCACGTATCCGCTGCAGCGCCAGAGACTCCCTGCTCCGCAGCAGCTCACACACCTGATCATTAATTATTCAGCTGTTTCCTGAGATGGACCAGGTCCACCATTAAACTGTGCAGGACAGTGTGTTCCCGGTACTGGAGCTGTGAAACCTCATTTTAAATCGTTTGTATGCCGGGTTTGTATGCAGTCTGTTCAAGAATGACTGACATAAAACTGCCCCGAAAACAAGCCGTTTCCATTTAACGGGGAAGTACTACAGTATGTGATGTTGAAGAGAAAGGCGTTAATAGGACAAATCCCTGGATGTCTATTCTTCATAACATGATTACTGAAGTTTAAATGATATTATTACATTTATTAGCCAGTTTTAAAGTGTTAAAAGGACCATATGCACAAGCTGGCATTTAAGAGAGACTCAAGTGATGCCTGCTTTTAAGTAAAGAGCTCATTTGCATCGCTTTGCGCCAAGCACACCAGCTACGTCCTCATTAACGCCAGAAAACACTGCAAGCTTGCCAACTGGCTGTGTAGGACGTAAGCTCATCATCAGAATCTTCAATCATGAACTTTGGGGTTCTGCAAGATTGGTAATTGATTAAAAACAGCCAACGTTTTAAGACGGCAAGACAGAACCGGAAGCGAATCTTGGCTTGGCCACTGGTGTTTTTGTCTTTTTCCTATTGTGAGGGGAAAAGTTTGTGAATTAATCACTATATATTAAACATTCACTGTCAGAGTTAAGTGTGTATCTTTAAACAGCCACTGTATATATTGGATATGCGAGGACAAACAAAAAGTACCTGTACTCTGACTGTAGTATTGATTTTAATTAGCTTTTAGAAAAGACAAGTACATATATAACTTTGACATTATTTCGTGCCTGTCAATACACTTTGTCCTTCTGTCAACACGTTTTCGCATTCCTTCATTAAAAAATGTTTTGAGCTGCCAGCCACGAACGCACCGCTGTCCTCACTTCTTTCAGGGGACCAAACAGGTGAAAGTCCAACGGAGTGAGATCAGGACTATAGGGAGGACGCTTTAACGCCACAAAAAGTTTTTGCAGAGTGTCAACAGTCTGCGGACGTGCATGGTTATGCGAGATCACGACGCCCTCGGGTAGCAGTCCTGTGTGCAGAGGTGGGTAGTAACGAGTTACATTTACTTGAGTAATTTTTTGAAAAAATTTACTTCTACGAGTAGTTTTACTGCAGCATATTTTTTACTTTTACTTGAGTAGATTTGTGCAGAAGAAATGCTACTCTTACTCCGCTACATTGTGCTACACTCGTGTTTCACCAATCAGACGTAGCAACAATAATCACATGACTCCGTTTGACCAATCAGCCGCAATAACAATAAGCACGTGGTCACATGACCACAAAGAAAGGGGGGGGAGGGGCTTGTCTTCAGCAGTGGTAGACAGTGAAGCAAACATGTCGCTGTTAGTTTAGCTGTTTTATTTAATGCTGCAATCTTAACATATATAATTAGCAAATAAACTAGAGGCTACAAAATGTATAATTTTCTTTCATTTATTCTGCTGGACACAGTTTATGGTGAAGTGAGACTCTTGTACACATGTTCTAATGTTATTTTCTGCTGAGTCATTCAGGGCTATTGAATATACAGTATATCTTACACAGGAAATAGTTACACTGTTCAAACATACATATGTTACCTACAGTAGGGATTTATTTCAACAGCTTGTGCAAAAAAGGGAGATTAGGAAATTTGTGTTTCTTGTTCTTTAATTTGCTATTTTGTAAAGATATTTCATTTTATTCATTTATTTTATTACATTTATTTGATTTATTTTATTATTTGGAAATTGTTGCAATTTCTACATAATTTTTAAGTTTTGTCTGACTGCTTACACAATTTCTAAAAATTGAGGATGTTTCCGTTTCATATTCTGCCGTTTACTCTCACCAATAATAAAATTTAAGAAACTTTAACCTTCCTTAGAATATCAGTCCAAAGTTTGTTTGCTCTTCCCTGAGTTGTTTCAATTCAATTCTTTCAATTCACTTTTATTCATAAATCGCTTTTAACAATGGTCATGGTCTCAAAGCAGCTTCACAAAATGAAAAGATAGTTATAGAATTGTGTAGGAGAAAGGAAAAAGCAAGTCGAGGCGACGGCGGCAAGGGAAAACTCCCTGGGATGGCAATAGGAAGAAACCTTAAGAGGAACCAGACTCAACAGGGAACCCATCCTCATTTGGGTGAAAACGGATAGCAGGGATTTGGCAGACACCCTTATCCAGAGCGACTTACATTTTTACCTCATTATACATCTAAGGAGTTGAGGGTAAAGGGCCTCGCTCAAGGGCCCAACAGGGACAACTCGGTGGTTGGGGGATTCAAACCAGGGACCTTCCGAACTGCAGTCCAACCTTAACTACTGAGTCAGACACCAGGCGAGTTTCCGCACCAGGTACACCCTCAGATCACAAAAAACCAATCACTTCACGCTGCTCTTCTTTTGTGCAAATCACAAGCGGGGCATCCATTTTTGCTCGCATTGCAGTTACAAATGAACTGATGCAACGCGTTTACACCTGCACAGCAGTGACCGGGGAGATTTGAACAGAATGCGCGTATAAAACAGCGCGGCCAACAGAAGTTTTAATATAACGGAGTGTTGATCATTTTTGACTCTCATACATGCCAAGACGTTTTGATGAATATTGCATTTGTAAATAATGATAAATAATTCTTTATAGACATTTAATAGATAAAATTCACACATCATAAAACGACCTGCATGCTTTCAAAGACCACAAAGCTGAGGCATAATATGAAAATATATTTTGAAAGCACAAATGTAAAACTAGGAGCAGAGGATGGACTTTATTATTATTTTAAACATTAGGTAATTAGTAGTTCTCGTAGTAGCTCTCGTAAGAGCAAATGAGTCGACTCACCGAGCTGGTGTTGAGCAGGGCTGAGATGTTGAACAGTCTATCCAGACGCAGGGCAGAATAAATCCCACGGTTCTCCTTACAGGTACTGGGACACACAGAGAAAGAAAAGCAAAAAACGATTTGAATAGAATATCTAAACAACATCCTCACATATAAAAAATAGAAAATGTCTTTGAACTGATGGATGGAGGTAAATGCAAATGTAAGTAAATTGGTTCTTTGCTGCCCTCTGCTGTACAACAGGAGTGTTTACATGCACAAAGCTTCATCAGAAGTGAAGGAGTGTGTACTCAGATCGAGAGCACGTTTAGCTCATGTCGGCCAAAAATTTTACTTTTTATTTCAAATTTACTAAAATTACAACAATACTTCAGTGCTTTTCAACAGGCAGTAGTCTCTAAATGTTTTTTATTTATTTATTTATTTATTATTATTATTATTATTTTTTTTTTTACAGATAATATGATACTGCAAGTAAAATAAAATGTTAAAATGTGATCAGTTCAATTCAATTCAGGTTTATTTGTTCACTGCTTTGACATTGCTACTGACATTTCTACAAAGCAGCTTTACAAAACCCTGCTGTAAGTTCAGGATGTACAGTAAATCCATCCACATAGGAACCTCTGTCGTCCAACTGGGGACTGTGGACACCAGTAGCGATTACTATTGTATTTATTCCCATTTTACAACCGTGGTCGGACCTTCAGTTAACATTCACGCGCGCGTTCATACACTACGGGCAATTTGGGAACACCAGTGGACCTAATCTGCATGTCTTTTGACTGTAGGAGGAAACCGGAGTACCTGGAGGAAACCCACCAAGCACGGGGAGAACATGCAAACACACAGGCAGGAATCGAACCCCTGGAGGTGCAAGGTGACAGTGCTACTGTAAATACCAAACCACCATGTTCAGAATATAAATAAAAAGTATCATTTCTGCTATAAGATCTATCGGTTTATCCCTATTGGGCAAGCTGAAGGCAACAATGGCGAGATTTAGATGATGCTTTAGATGACATGACAAAGAAACCAACTGGTCTCTGTTGGAGAAGTACAAAATCACATTTCCATCTGATCTGTCCATCCATCCATTATCTATACTGCTTATCCTGTGTACGGGCCTGGATCCTATCCCAGGGCACAAGACAAGTTGGGGTGCCAACCAGTCTCAGTGCACAAGCGCACACACTCGCACACACACCCAATAACACTGTACGCTATGCGCGATCTGCAAACACATATCAACCTACCGTGCATGTTTTTGGTCTTAAGGAGGAAACCAGATTACATGGAGGAAACCCACCAAGCATGCAGAGTGAACTGGGATTCACCTGTAAATGTTCTCCACGGTCAGATCCATTTCTGGATCGTTATACAAGTAGCCAGGGATGAAGTGCTTCCATGAAGGGTTCACCAGATTTGGAGCGTCCAACACCTAAACAGCAAACACCACTTCACCATCAGCAGATTCTACAGTATGTGTTAAACACAGTTTCCGCTGAAAACCTTAGAAATATCTGTTGTTCTTTTTCAAGAGCATTGATTTAATTGGCTGATTATCAGCCTTTTCTCAGTGCAACACTGATGAACGTGTGTTAACACACTACGTTTCTGCACGAATGCGTAAACAAACTTAGAAAATAGGCAGTAGAGAATATTCTAATATTGCCTCAAGTCTGAAATCTTTATTTTTTTTTGGTAAATTTATTAAAAAAGTTTTTGGCACAAATTATAAATGTCAAGATGTTCCATTTTTGGAAAGTATATTTGTTCGGGAACCACTTTATCTTTTGATCTGAATGAAAGCGGAAAATCAATACACAATGATGCATTGCAATATACAGTGCAGTGCTGTGAAAAAGTATGTGCCCCCCTACCTGTTCCTTCATTTCTTTTGCATATTTGTCAAACTTAAATGATTCAAATCATCCACACAAAATTTAGTTTTTAAATGATGATTTCATTCATTAAGGGGAAAAAAAAAACTGTCAAACCTTCCTGGCTCCATGTGAAAAAATAAATGCCCCCTAAACCTACTGTAATAACTAGTTTTGCCATCCTTGGCGGCAACAATTGCAATCAAGCGTTTGTGATGATCATCTTTTTTTGCAAATCCGAGTTAAATTTCACTTGTCTAAATCAAGGAGACTACAAACCAAATGCAGTAAATGTAAATGACGAGATGATTGACTGCTTAGTATTTTTACCCACAATATTACAAACATTGCTGTAGCAGCATTGTAAAGTATAAGAGTGGAGAAGTTTGTGTTTTGTCTATGTGTGTGTGTGTGTGTGTGTGTGTGTGTGTGTGTGTGTGTGTGTGTGTGTGTGTGTGTGTGTGTGTGTCTGTGCAGACTTGCCTTGAAAAGCTCTCTGGAGTGTAAAGGTTCACACACCAGCTTCTCGACGTTCCCCCCTACAACAAACGTCGCCGTCACCACTCCCATGATCACCCAGGAGAACATGAAGCTGAAGCCCACACCACTGAGATAAAAACACAGAGTGTATGGAAATGAGAGGACTTTCTGTTGTAGGTAGTGTAACACCGCACTATAAAAAAATGTTCGAAAAAAGAAAAAAAAAATTCCTTTAAAAAACTTTTTTTATTAAATGACATGTCCCTGCATTTCTATGAAATGGCGACATCTGTGCTGTGTCAGACTTGTTGGCCGGACATGCTGTGTCATATAGAGCCCGGATACCTTCAATGACATTCTCGCGGTCCAATTTTAGGTACAACATGAACTCCAGCCTTCACAGCCAATCAGGACAGATGGAGTAAACATGTTTCACAGTCTGACATCAAGGGAAACTGCCCCACTCACGCCATCAGCAGGTTCCCTCCGGTGTTAGACACGCAGCCGCGGGTCGTAGGAGAGACGTGCCGGTCGAATCCCAGGATTCCACACAGGAGCCCCAAGAAATTGAAAGCTAAGATAAGCGCCACCATGCAGCACAGTGTGATACACCCAATCCACCTGCAGACAAGAGTATTGATTATTGATAAAATTGTTGTATAACTAGATTTGATTCAGAACTCCATCCACTTTACTCTCTCTCTCTCTCTCTCTCTCTCTGCTAAAAAAAAACTTTTCTATCTACAAAAATGTAAAAACAGTAAAAAGCCATAACTGTAGCAAGCAATGTACAAAAAACTGCATGCATCATGTCTGATCAATCTTTTTGAGGATTTGTTAAAAAGCTCCCCTCTGCTACTGTACTGTATGTGTCAGATCATGTGTCATGTGTCGGTAATATTATCTAACATGGCTTGTATCTGTCTGGGCTGAAGTACCTATAGAAGTCCATTTTGTCAATCTCTGGGTAAAGATCCTCGATTTGTGAGTGTGTGTGGCTGATGAAAACGGTGACGTTGTTGACCGTAGTCTGCACCGGAAACAGCTTGGAGAATCTGGTGATGTTGTTGCCAATGCCGTCCAACAAACTTCGGACTCCTGAAATCGTTCAGGGTAGAAAAGAAGGAAAGTTCCCTAGTATTACATGGTAAAAGAGACACAAATGAGCTGTGATGGCGTGGGGGTGCTCACTTATGAACCTTACCTTCGGCTACGTTTCTAGTCTGGTTTGTTACCATGGTCGGGGTGTCATTGAAGGCTACAGACCCCTGGAGGATGAGAAGAACACGCGTCAGAGAAAGAGTCAGTCCTCTACCATAACTCTCAAAAATTATTTAGACTTACAAACTTAAATAACTAAAATTCAAACTTTCTCGGGAATAATGAACTTAGAACACTAATTAATGTATAATACACTAATAACTAAGTACAACTGCATATCACTGCATTGTCCATGCACTTTGCACAGTGACAATAAGGGTGAATTTAATCTAATCTAATCTAATCTAATAATTAATTAATAAACTCAGAATAAGCAACACTAAACAATAAACTTAAAAAAAATTAACTTGGAACAATGAACTCAGAACAATAATAACTAATTAATAAACTCGAAATGACAAAGTTGAACAATGGAGACAGAACCAGGAACATCGAACACGGAATAATAAACTTGGAATTACAGTATAATCTCTAAAAGAATCAACTGTAAATAATCGCCTCGGAATATTGAACTCAAAATAAAAAACTCGGAACAGTGAACTTGGTGTAATAATCGGTAAATAATAAACTCATAACAATAAAATAGGAACAATAATCCCAAAATAATAAAATAGGAACAATAATCTTGGAATGATCTCTAAATACTGTAATAAACTAACAATGAATTCAGAACAATGAACAATGATTTTGGAATAATTAACATAGAATAGTACTCGCTTGATAATAAACTTAAAACAAAATCAACTTTAATTGTAATCTCTAATAATAAACTCAGAAAAAAAAACTGAAAAAATTCAGAATAATTAACTTTTACAACAATTATGCATTCGAAATGATAAAATCAATGAACTCCAAACTAATACAGGTGAAACTCGAAAAATTTTAATATCGTGCAAAAGTTCATTTATTTCAGTAATGCAACTTAAAATGTGAAACTAATATATGAGACTCTTTACATGCAAAGCAACATTGTTCATAATTGAGATGATTATGGCTTACAGCTCATGAAAACCCCCAAATCCACAATCTCAGAAAATTTGAATATTACATGCAATCAACAAAACAAGGATTGTACATCTGAAAAGTATAAGTATGCATATGTACCCAGTTCTTGGTTTGGGCCCCTTTTGCAGCAATTACTGCCTCAATGCGGCGTGGCATGGAAGCTATCAGCCTGTGGCACTGCTGAAGTGTTATGGAAGACCAGGATGCTTCAGTAGCGGCTTTCAGCTCTTCTGCCTTGCTCAGTCTCATGTCTCTCATCTTTCTCTTGGCAGTGCCCCATAGATTCTCTATGGGGTTCGGGTCAGGCGAGTTTGCTGGCCAATCAAGCACAGAAATCCCACAGTCACTGAACCAGGTTTTGGTGCTTTTGGCAGTGTGGGCAGGTGCCTTCTGGTAGACAGCTGCGTTGACCCTGGACTTAATGAAGCACAGTGGACCAGCACCAGCAGATGACATGGCTCCCCAAATCAACACTTGACTGTGGAAACTTCACACTGGACTTCAAGCATCTTGCAGTGTGCGTCTCTCCATTCGTCCTCCAGACTCTGGGTCCTTGGTTTCCAAATGAGATGCAAAAGTTGCTCTCATCCGAAAGGAGGATTTTGGACCACTGAGCAACAGACCAGTTCTTTTTTTCTTTAACCCAGGTAAGACGCTTCTGATGTTTGAAGCCAATGTCCAGGATCCGTCTGTGTGTGGTGGCTCTTGATGCACTGACTCCAGCCTCAGTCCACACCTTGTGAAAGTCCCCAACACTTTTGAAGGGCCTTTTCCTGACGATCCTCTCCAGGCTGCGGTCATTCCTGCTGCTTGTGCACCTTTTTCTTCCACACTTTTCCCTTCCACATAACTTTCTATTAATGTGCTTTGATACAGCACTTTGGGAAGTTCTTTTGCAATTACCTTTTGAGGCTTTCCCTCCTTATGGAGGATGTCAATCATGGTTTCTGCACAACTGTCGGGTCAGCAGTCTCTCCCATGATCGTGCTTGCTACTGAACAAGACTGAGAGACCATTTAAAGGCTCAGGAACCCTTTGCAAGTGTTATGGCTTAAATAGCTCATTAGAGTGGGACACTTTGAGCCTATTGAACCTTTTTACAATATTCTAATTTTCTGAGACTGTGGATTTGGGGTTTTCATGAGCTGCAAGCCATAATCATCTCAATTATGACAAATCACGGCTTGAACTATCTTGCTTTGCATGTAATGAGTCTATCTCATATAAGTTTCACCTTACTAAAATAAATGAACTTTTGCACGATATTCCAATTTTTTTTCGCGTTTTACCTGTAGTTATAAACAGTTTTTAATCGTGCTTTATTTACTTTTATTTTACGGTAAAGCTACAATGTTCTATTATGTTATTAGTTCAATTATTTAATTCAGGAAATAGTGAAAAAAAAAAAAGCTATTCAAATATTTTTCCATTTATACGTGTTAAAATGATGTTGTATTGGACGATCTGCCACGGCCAGGTGTAATGGTAACGAGATTATTTATTTACAGTATGACGCAGCCGTTCCTGAGAAGGCAGAAAAGATATGAATAGCCTGACTGCTTACAGTATCCTCGAAACCGAGAAACCAGAGAGAAAAATGCTTATTTTTAATAACATGAACATAACATCAAAACTCCAACACTATGATTATACTCAAGTACCTTGTAAACTATTTGGGTGAGGTTGGTCTTTAAAACGTCCTTCACTTTGGCCAACTGTTCCTTCACACCAGGCAGCTGAAACACACAGCACATAGGTCTTACAGTATGTTTGTAGTCAGGTCAAGATAATCCAACGTAGATATCAAGAACGGTTGTCTAGGTTTTTGTAATGTCTGTAAATATTACGGTTTATATCATCGATCCGCTAATTGATGACCAGATCATCTTGCACAGACTACACAGTTAAACTCAGGTGAAACCCTACCGATGAGTAGTTAGCACTGATCTCCAGTTGGCTGAGCGAGCTGAGGATGTTCACGCAGATGTGGACCATGTGGGAACGCGAGTCAGCACACAGCGGGTCGTCGAGAGCGTTCGTGATGTCTGCTCGCACTTTCCTCAGGTTAGCCTGCAGCTGCGCCGTGCCCTGCTGCAGAACCCCCAACGTCTGATTCACGTTCTCCAGAGCTACCTTACTATCCTTTATCACTGGCACACACACACACACACATGAGTCTCATGACCCTCTCTCAAAGGATGTGCTTGTCACAGTTATCTTTTGTGTTTCTTGTTGACTAAGTGACCAAAGACAAAACATAAATGGTTTGTTAACATGACCGGTTAAGATAACAGGTTTGAACTACAGACAGAAGAGAAGGAGAATGTTCTACCTTTAGCCATGTCCTGTGCCTCATCCAGGGCAGGAAGCACTACTTTTCCGAGCTCATCATGTATCTTTCCACCCAGTAACTGACCTACATCCACACACACACACACACACACACACACACACACACACACACACACACACACACACACACAATCAATTCACAAGCAATCAACGCATGTATTGGACAAGACACTGCCACCCACACTGTATAACTCACTTTCTAGATCATAGAGAACATGGTCCTTGGTGGTTCCATATTGAGACACGAGGTAATCGATTTGCTGGAAAAGAGATCATATAAACAATTTTACAAACTATAATTATGATAACACAATTAAACTGGATTTTTAGATGTGGATTTAAACTGTTGCAACACTAACATAGAACAATCCATTCATCAGTTGATCATTCACCATTTTCTGGTATGTCCGGTCATTCATCTGTCAAAGCTTTGCCCACCTACTCATCCACCTGTCCGTCCAACAATCCATTCATCCATCTGTCTATGCATCGGCTATTCCACCCATCCATTCATCCATCCGTCAATCATCCGTACATTTATCTATGTCTATCCACTTATCTGTGTATCCTTCCATCCATGCATCTGTCCACCTACTGTATACATCAACCAGTTATCCATCCATTCACCACCCAGAAGAAATGTTACTTTGAATAAGACACCAAAATACAGTACTATTCATCTTAATATACAATTAAATTACCGCCATCCTTCAGACATTACTATGGTAGGGTTCTGAGGCGATACTATGGCACTACCAGTGTGTACCGTTATAGTACAACAGTGTGCACTGCAATACTTTGGTGAATACCCTGGTATATATTGGGTACCACAGTGGCTACCAAAGCACAGTAGGTATCTAATATGGTATGTTCGTACATACAATACTAGATATGCTACATATATATTACACACGCTAGCACTACTGTTACTTTTTCACGGCATTGTAGTTAAAAAAAACATTTGCTGATTTATTTATTTTTTGCTTAAATGATTCATAATGATAAATAATGATTATTTAATATAACCCGAGTAAATCCAAAATGAATTTTTTAAAATAATTTCATTTAGTAAGAAAAAAAATTCTGCCCAAACCTGACTGGCCCTATGTGAAAAAGTAACTGCCCCCTAAACCTCATAACTGGTTGTGCCACCCTTGGCGGTAACTGCAATCAAGCGTTTGCGGTAATGAGTCTTTCACATGGCTGTGGAAGAATTTTGGCCCACTCTTCTTTGCAGATTTGGTTCAATTCAGCCACATTTGAGGGTTTTCAAGCATGAACGGCCTCATGCCACAGCAACCCATTCAGATTTAAGTCTGGACTTTGACAAGGCGACTCCAAAGCCTTTATTTTAATTTGTACTTTTTTTTTTTTTTTTTTGCCATTTAGAGCTGGACCTGCTGGTCTGTATCTGATTATTGTCCTGCCGCATCACCCAGGTGCGCATGAGTAACAAACATTCTTCTGCAGGATTTTCTGGAGAGCAGAATTCATGGTTCCATCAATTATGGCAAGTCGTCCAGGTCTTGAAGCTGCCCGCTTAATAAATAAAATCATGATTTTAAAATGATCTTTTGTATTTTGTAATGTTAAAAGTTGATTATCTGTATCATTTAAGTGTGACTGTGTGATATGCAAAAGAAGAAGAAGAAGAAAAAGAAGAAGAAATCAAATACTTTTTACAGCACTTCAGATTTAGTCATATTTCACTATTTTTCTTCATCTAACATGGTTATGACACAATTTTTACCATGGCACAATATGCATACTATGTGCATTGCTTGGTGAGCACATTATGTACAATGGCACATAATGGTACAGCCATGTTATGTACCATTCCATGTACAATAATTTGCACCTGTATCTACCTTGGTACATGAAATATGGTACACTCTATGTACAGTAATACTGTGTTTCAACATGCACCACGGTATTTAATTAAATGCTGCATACATACAGTATGATGGTACCATAATACAGGATATATGAATTACCATTATTGTACATAAACACATACACTATATTTTTTGACAGTGTCTTGCTACAGTACATGTTCCATAGTACCATACCATTATATAGTACATAAAGTACTGAAGATGTATAGTAAAATAGTGTTGTACATGTACTATATTAGCAAATGCATACTGTACCATGGAGCTGTCAAAAACACCACAGCACTTTATATGATGGTACAGGTACCAAAGACTACTATGGAACCTATACCATGGTAATATTTCTTATGAGCAGTTTGTCCAGTCATTCTTCTTTCCACCAAACCATCCATCCACTATCCATTCCAACCCACCGATCCGTCCACCTGTCCAGCCGCTCTTCCATTCATCCATCCATTGTTCTCCTTATCCACTCATTTTATTTGTCCATACATTTTATAGCCACTAATTCATCTGTCCCACCTCTTCATATATTCCATCCATCTTTTTGACCATCTGCTCGTTCATCTTAAAATCCTTCTGCCCACTCATCCATTTACCCATCCCTTCATTCTACTGCTCATCCATTTTTTCACCTTGAGATTTCATTATTCATGCTCATACGTGGATCAATCAATCCATCTATCCACGCTGTGTGATTCAGGATAACGTCTTTAAGTTCTTACCGCTGGTGTGTTATTGGCGAAGGTGTAAAAGTCTCTCAGGTTACTGTTAACAAGCCTCTTCATGGTCTTCAACTGAGAACTCAGGTTCTGATTGGCTGCGTATGCACACAGGACCCCAGCACTGGGAGAAAAGAAGACAGAAAATACCCTCACAATCATTCATCAGCGCTCTGGATAATGCATGATAACACTGACAAAAAAAGAAAAGAAAAAAGAAATAACAAGCCAGGAGAGGGCAGCACTCACATGAAAAACCAACCAACCCACTACAGTTTTCCACATGCATTACATCATTCACAGTGAAATGGCAAATAATCATTACAATTCCCACTAATAGTATTTGCACCCAGCTGAAGGACAGCTATGTTTTCATTGCTGTGTGATGGAATGAAAAAGAAATAATAATAAAAAACACTTTATGAAAACTGTGTCAGGCTCATGAATCAGGCCCTGCATTAACAGTTTCTCTGCCAGTGCTATAAAAGGCTCCTTTCAAGTGAAATCGTGTAGCAAGAGCAGATACTCAAATAAATGACCGCATCTGTTAGCAATTCTAAAATAAATATAATACTAGACGAACTTCCATGTTCTCATCTTCTCTTTGTGTTTATTGATGGCTCGGTGCATACTGCCACCTGCTGTATTGTTGCATATACGCAAGTGTACCCGAGTACGGACAACAATACTACTACTACTACTACTACTAATAATAATAATGCGAACGCTGGTTATTAAGGAGAGCAAGTGTTTCAGGGCACGGTACGAATCCTCCATGAGCTCGGCACACACTTTGGAGCGCACTACTGAGGTCACAATTTATACAGCGGAGCCTTTTTCTGTGTTTAGGTACAGCGAGCATTTATATTTGATTCAAACCTGCCAGAGGACCATGTACTGTACTCGAGACGCCCATCTCAAGTAGACTCGAGCATGGTACCGCCGATTGACGCCCAGGCACGGTACATGTGTTCAAGTTACTCAGACGTACCAGACTTTGGGTTCCTCTGATCCGTACCTAGTGTGTCTGGGTTTTTATTGTTGCATTTGTTAAACTGAATGCAAGCAGGCAGCCAAAGCAAGCTTAGAAAGTCGAACAATTGCATGCCATTTCGGTGTAATATAATTGGTGTTTTAACAAAGCAGACATATTTTATTGCCAGACAAGTGTAGCCATGGTGACTCCAAAATCTCCCCCACCACACACTGACATGCAGCTCCAACGTTAGAAGCAATATTAGAAATAAATCGAAAAGTTTACCCATTTAGTAACTATAGTACTGAACTATAGTAGCAAGGTGACACCTGTCTCCCTGTCCTCTCTCAGGACATCAACAGCGCTCACTCAGACGACTTGTACTGAACTCCGAACCACAATGAGGCTTTGTTATTCTTCCTCCCTCCCCTTAACGTTTGCCCTCCTTCCCTTTCAGTAAACATGCTGTCTGTTTGGACCAGCTGGGTCAGGAGATCGGAGTTATGCAGGGAACCAAGTGGAATTAAAGGTGATGTGAGTCTCTGAGACAATTAGGTAGGCAGGGGAGAAAAAAAAGAAAAAAAAAAAAAAAGGTTTACTCGCTTAAGGAAAAAAAAGTTCACTATTCGAGCAGAGAAACTCAAGATTAATTTTTAGCCTGAAGGTATTATGGAAAAAACACTACCACCCAGATGTGACGGTTTCAAAATGAATGTGTAAACAAGACATGGCACCTTATTAAGACAATGTTGCCAGGGCAGGATGAGAAATATTTGCTGTCATTTGCTTTTGCTTTTTTTTTTTTTTTTCTGGAGCGGGAAGACATACGGAAAGAACTTGTGTGCAGCCTGGAGGGGGACGGCAATGCAGTGCGTGTATCCAACCGTTTACATTTCATGCTAATCGTTTTAGACTTTGCTCTCATATACTTTTGGGTCATTTCTTGCCAGGAGACTTGATACGTCATTGGTTGTCAATTCCAAAATTAACTCATGTTCTCTGCCGACTTTTTAGATGGCGTTTATGAATCCAGACAATATAAACTATTCAGACTAAATCAACAGCACACACCTTTGCTAGCAATCTAGCCATTAACTTGGGAAATTATGTTAAATAATAAATTACTAAGCACAAGGATTAAATATGTTGGTAGTACTAGTGGCGGCACGGTGTCTTAGTGGTTAGCACGTTCGCCTTGCACCACCAGGGTCCAGGTTCGATTCCCGCCTCAGGGTCTGTGTGCATGGAGTTTGCATGTTCTCTCTGTGTTTTGGTGGGTTTCCTCCGGGTACTCCAGTTTCCAGCTGACTGGTGTTCCCAAATTGCCCTTAGAGTGTGAATGCCTGTGTGTTTGTGTGCCCTGTGATGGATTGGCACCCTATCCTGTGGTCTCCTGGGATAGGCTCCAGGCCCCGGGACCCAGTACACAGGATAAATCAGTATAGATGATGAGTGAGTGAGTAGTACTAGTAGGCTGTAGCTATAGCTAAACTTTTGTAAAAACAATATTTTTGTTTGTTCTATATTACATACATCTTTAATTCACTTGCTACCCATCTAGTTTGGTTAGCGTCGCTAAATGATGACGCAGCAGTTTTTGAAAGCTAGCACACTTTTTTACTCTACAAATTGTTCCATGTCATTAGTTATCTTAGCTAATGTCACCTTTCCAGAAATATATGATTTATTACAGTTTTGTTAGACAATTTTTATAAAAAGCTTGCTAGGAATAATCTGTACTGTAACTATTAAAATCAAGTACGTAGCAGTAGCTACATTACTAGCTAACATTCAGCTAACTCTTGTACTGTACTGTGTATTCTGCTTTTCTATCAAGCTATTTTTAGCACTTTTGCATCCAGATTTGTAGTTATTAAAGTTTCTGCCTTTTTATTACTACAGTTGAAAGCCCCGCTTTGTGAATTTTCGCCTTAGGAACAAAAATTTGCAAGGAATTTACCTCAGCATTCGAAGCATTTTCAGCGAAGACATAGCACTATTATCCCAAGAATGTTAGCAAGAAAAAAAGAGAGCCACTTTCATTTTAGTTTTTAAAGCAGCTGGTGCCAAAAGGAACCATAAATTAAGCTTAAGTGGGGTTTAATGTCTATTTATTTCATATTTTACTTCATTTACATATCTTTTCTAAATGTTTTCATTGCTATTATATGCAAAAATAACAATAGTAATAGTAATAATAGTGTTTGAAATTGGTTATACTGATGATAATATGATTGGGTGGCTGGAACAAATGATCTGCATTTACATTATTGCAATATATGCAATTCGATTTGTATGCTGAGGTTCCACTGTATTTACTTTCGGGTGAAAAAACCACCCTGCATACACCATATGTCATGTAAATCAGAACAGAACAAATGTTAAACTTGTTTGGTAAAGACTGGAGGGAACATTTAGGAGGGAATCGCAAGCTTGATTAATGAAACCGCACTAGTTTCAGTGTTCCATCATTTACACTTGCACGCCTCGGCTTCGTTTCTCACCAGGATGCGACAGATGTTTCCGAAATAAAGCTACGAATGTTCCGACTTAATTAAGCTGCGTAATTTGTGTTGGTCCGCTGCACGGGAAAATGTGGCGTGCTGTTGCCGGGCATGAGGCTCGTGTTTCCGCTGCACAATGCCCTGCTGTATTTCCGCAGCGCTCCCGGTGCTCCCCTAGCTGCCTCACAGGGGGGCTGTTCGAGCTCTGGGTGGGGGTGAGAACCCCATTAAATGCCTTTCTAAACAGGGACCGACCCACAGGGTCTGGTTTCACCCAACAACATCTCTGTTCCAGATCCACTCACTGGCTTCTCTCTGGCCTGGGACGCGGAGATGAAATGCGATCCGTGTGCTGAGGAAAAACAGGTAGGGGACTGATCCACACAAAGGAAGTCACTGTGAGGGGATGTGGAGATGCACCGAAGGTGAAGAGTGACACAGAATTATCAGGAGGCACAATCTTTTGGAAAAGCACCACTGATCCGGTCCGAGCTGCTCAGCAATTAGCAAGAGATGTCAAATTTGCCAAGGCCATTTCTTTGGCTTTTACTGCAATTCAGTATAGTACAGTAGATCGGTCATTTTTAACAATAAACAGTCCTTGGATAGTCCTTATGGCATTTGTACAGAATGTGTATGTGTGTGCACAGGGGTGGGACGATTAAATTTTGAACCTACAGTTCCAGAAGATATCGTCAATAAACATCAATAAGATCCTCTTTTGTACTATTGTTCATTTAAATGTTCTTCTTAATTTAAGGAGATACAACAACCTCTAGGCGGCACAGTGTTGTAGTGGTTAACACTTTCGCCTTGCACCTCCAGGGTCCGATTCCTGCCTCGGTGTCTGTGCATGGAGTTTGCATGTTCTCCCCGTACTTGGAGGGTTTCCTCCGGGTACTTTAGTTTCCTCCCAGAGTTAACTGGCATTCCCAAATTGCCCACAGTGTGTGAAAGACTAATCGGTCATCAAGATGGCACCCTGACCCCTTAAGTAACTGCAACAGAAGCGATGGATATATGGATAAATCTCCAGAGTGTGGTGTATCCAGACCCCGATGTGCCAGAAGGTACAGACCAAAATAATAAAAAGCCTCCTGTAGGTTAATGTCTGATTGCTTGAATTACCTCGATTTTAATTGTTTTTCATATTAATGACCTTACTTTAGACATACAGTATTACATTTGAGAGCACAAAATACATTGTTTTAAGCTTTTAAAGCAACGTAATTCGTCTCTGAAATACACTAGCATTAATTAATTAAATTTCCCCCTTTCCAGATTACCCCAGCACCCTTGCCCTTGTGTGAGGAAAGAAAGTAGGCCATGGCAGGCTGGGAACACAAGTGAAAGACAATCGTTTCCTTTTGAGGACAGAACATTTCTGAGTGGTATGCAATTATTTTCTTCCTTCTTTCAGGGTAATTTCTGTAACTGTAATTTTTTTTTTAAAGACTTACATAACTCCTGCCAGAGTAATAATTCTGTACATTGCATAGCATTGGCATTGGCCCATGCTAGGATGTATGTATAATGGATGTATAATATTACCGCCTAATATTACCACACTTTCCAAAATATCAGATCACAGACGACTGAAATGCGACACCATGCAGAGATTTGCTCATGGACTTCAGTTCCTATATGTGATGCAGATAAAAAAAGGAGCTAAAAATAAAAGCAGCCTTGCCTGAAGGCCCCGTGTGATGTCTGATCGTCACTCTATAGTGCCGCGGCTCTGGTGTGTAACAGCATCCTTGAGAAACATTACTTCTATCTTGCAAGCCGGATGACAGTAACGAGCAGTCATGCCTGCTGCGTGCTAATTAGGTCACATCTTGATTTACTCAGCTGTATAACTGGTTCCTGATTTTTTTTTTCTTAAAAGAGCGGCACCAGCACCGACACTGCTGCCAATAGGGTATAAAAATGAGGGCACGGCCGAGAAGAATGGACACTTGATGTTACACAATAGACAGACGGTAAGAATGATGAGCATTGTTCAGGAAACTTCAGCCTGTCCCTTTAAAGCAGTCCGGTCCTGGAGGTCCCCCTGTTTTGCACATTTTAGTGTTTTCTCAGCTCTCCACACACTTGATTTAACTAATTAGATAATTTAATAGTCTTGATAGTACAGGATTGAATATATGTTAGAGCAGGGGAAAACATTAAAATGCGCAGGGCAGGGGTGTCCTCCAGGACCAGGGTTTGAAAACACTGCTTTAGGACCTCTTTAGTCAGTTTGATCTTATTCCTGGAGCTTCTTGAAGCCAAGAGGTCATCCATGACTGTCTTAATGGACTGCGCTTACAACAATAGTCTTTTGTGCTTCAAAGTCATCTTGCTTGAGCATTTTCAGCGTAGCTCCCAAAAGACCAGCAGGTACTTGACATTCTTTCACTGTTGTCAAGTCTCTCTCTCTTTTTTTTTTTCACTCTCTGTAATTTACCCCACTCTGGGTTGCCACTCTGTCCCAGTCACTGTAATAGCTTCATTAGAACCAGCATGCCGTGGTGCCTCCTGGCCCTGGAGATTTAATATGTGTGAGCTGACCGAGCCGTTCATCTCCAGGCAGCCAAGCCTTGCCTATGGAATCTCTAATAAAGAAGCGGACATAAAGCACCTCGAGTTCGGTTCTGTCCTGTTGCCCTTATGGTCTCTGTGTGTCCAGCCTTCAACGGGCTTCTCTATTCATATTCTGAAAAGTACGATCAGTAGAGATGCTTCTTCTCTTAAAAAGTTCAACTGCTCATCAGGATAGCATGGAAGGATGCTTGTTGCCACGGCAGTAAAAATGTGTGCATTGTAGAGTCCGTTTAAAGATGATAGTTCGAACAGCTGCAGGAATTAATATTGGAATTTAATGCTAATCCTCTTTAAAATAGCCAACATTTCAGAATTTATAGAAGTCACAAAGATGAGGCATTTTATGGTAATTTAAGTTTCAATTATGAAAGGTAATTACTGTATATTCGCCAGCACTCTCATCTGATCGAGTTGTTATAACTCTAAAGGCAATGCACTCAAGTTTATTAAAGGTCCCATATATTCACTCCATTTCAGGGTCTACAGCAGAGCTGAGCAACAACCTCTCTTAGAAGAAGGGCTCTTCTTATACGAGGTCACATTAGGGGGAAAACCTAACTGGTGTGTTTAATATATACATATATTTTAAAAAAAAGCACAGAAAGTTTTTCTTCTCACACATTTGTTTGTAAAAGCCCACCTGAATGCCCTTTAAAATAACCGACATATCATTCACACCTTAAAGGTGGCCAGGTTTTAGTAAAGCTTTTGGTAAGTTTTTCCAAGACCACCAACACAAGCAAATGTACAGTGTTTTTTTTTTTTTCTTTCCTTTTTGCTCTCAACTGACATCATATATTTCCATATACTATAGCTCTGCATAAGCAGATCTACTCATAATTTTCTTGTTAAAAAAAAAAAAAAAGGAAGAGATTTGTCGTTATTTAAACATATACTATTTAAAATAATCCTTGAATCCTTGTATTTTGAAATACACTGGCAGTACACGCAAGTTTGACCTTTAAGCTTTACAGTAAATGCTGTATTTATTTGTCGAGAGATGCAGTGCACACGACCAGACAAGTGATGATCATTTTCATATTGTGTGAAAAAGGAGCACAATGTGACGGTCACAGCATAATACTGTACTGTACATACAGTACGTAGAGGTCATGAAAGTGTAAAAAGCACATGGTTTGTGCTACTATTTCGGTATGTGGGTAGGTAAGTACGTAGGTAGATATGTATTTGGAGAGCTGGGTGAGTGGGTGAATAGGTAGTTCAGTGACTACTTTTGGTTTTGTAGCTTTATTTAGTGGAAAAGTTGGGCTTAAGTGGGTGGATAGGTGTACAAAGCTGAGGGTGGGTTGCCGAGTGGGTGTTTAGGTAACTGATCTGAATAGGAAAATTGCTTTGTTATAGCGGCACAGTACAGAAAATGATTAATGCAAAGTAAAAATAGCCCTGAAAGACACTACATGGTGAAAAGTAGGTTAAGCATCACACAAGTACGTGCTTCTTCCCCAAACACTTGACAAAGTGAAAGAGCACTTTGTTTAGAATGTCTGTATTGCTTTAGCAATACACATTTCTTTCACTGGAACTGACTGAAAGTGAGCTCCATGAAGATAAGGTTAGCTGGAAAGACCCCAAGTGTCTTGCATAAAGCCTTGGGCACCTTTGGAATAAATTCGAACGCCGACTGTGCACCAGAACTGACAATTCCAAAGTCTCCTGGAATGCTTTCTCAGAAGAGTAGAGGTTAATTATACTGTAAGAATAATAAAGGGACATAATCTGTGTTTATGTGCATGGTTAGTATGGATGTGACGGTTAGGTGTCCACATAGTTTTGGCCAAAGATGTACTACTGAGGATGTGACGCATTTAACTGATTGCTCTTAATGATGTAAGTGTTGTTAGGAGTTTAGAGTACAGTTTGGGAGATAACCAGATGTACCTACCCACACACACACACTTGGCACTTACGTGATGACGAAGGTGGTGGTGAGCAGGAGCGTGGTGAGCAGGCCTCGCTGACAGTCTGCGTTTTTCCTTTGTCTCTGGTGCATCTCCCCTCCGCAGTTATCGCAGCAGCGGCACATGCAGAAGAGCAATCCGACCAGCGGCACGAGCACGATGAAGAGAATCCCGATGACCGCACACACCACAAAGCCCAGCTCATAGTAAATCACCTGCGCAACGTAACGTTTCCACTTTACATTCCGGGTATTGACTTTGGTGCTTATGACAGTGTGCAGAATATAAACAGAACACTGTTTGTAAGTAATCAGGAAATGTACAGTATGAGACTCTAAAAACATTTGGGACTTTTAAGAGTTGACGTACTATATGCAAAGATGGCTACGGTGACTAATTGAGAAACCTGCTTTTACAGCCCTTGGTCTATTATGGCCCAGATCAAAGGAACTGATTTTACATTCCAACAGTCTTGCTTTTTGTGTAGTTTACAGTATGTCATTCATAAGTTAGTGTATGTGTATAAGTATGTTGCTTAATCACTTTGCCTCAAGTCTCAGTCACAGCAGCCATCACTACAACTGTTAAAAACTAAAAGTCCCTATTGTTAGCGCTTGCACTACAAACTAATGAAAGGAACATGACAGGAGAGTTACTCATAAACCAGGAAATGTAACGCACACCAAAAAGACATCTGATACATACACTTTCATAATAGTCTCATAATGGATGTCTGTTTTAAGGCTCTCATTGTTGATTGAATTACAAAAGATCGACTCATCTCCAGCCATCCTTAATCGTAATTTGAAAACTAGACTCAATTTAAAACACTCCCTTATTACGAAAACTGAATAAGATGCATCAGAAACTCGAAAAGGAATTCCCTCACTGTGTTAAATGACACAGCGGTGTCATAATTAATCAAAAGTAAATGATGAGAGCTGTCTGCTTAGCAATGCGCAGTAAATGAGCTGCTGGAAGCTTTCCAGGCTCCAGATACCAGGACTCTCAGTCGCACTGTCTGTCTGGCTTTAATCTAGTTTTATGTTTCCATAAAACGTCCGCTGCTCTCAGGCCAAGGTGAGATCGGGAACCTGAGCTTTCGGTCTGAACGGATTTATAGCAAATGGACATTTTAAAGCCTGGCGGGCAGACAGACATACTGTAAGTCACTTTAATGTAGCACGAATAAGAGCGCGTGTCTTTAATAAAAAGTGTAGGCGATCCATCACGGATTCTGAGGACAGGGTCCAGACTCGGGACATAGAGCACGAGCAATGGATTTTCAGTTCTCAAAAGAATGAAAGACCGGGGTTGAGTCCAACTCGGAGGTTAACTAGCTGGGGCTTCAGAGAGACAGAGTGAGTGAAGGAACTCAATGCAACGCTATTACATTCTGAAATTTCCTGTAACTGAATAGGTCAGGTGTTTTTTGTTCTTTTTTTTAAGTTTGGGCTATTATTAGGGCTTAGCAAAAAACACCAAACCTTTTTCACGCAAACGTTTTGCGGAAATGAAACTAGTGATTTCTATGGTTACCCGACCATTTGGTTGTGATGCATCTATGGTTAAAGGAATTGACAAATTTCAGCAAATATTAGTGTAGAGTAAATCCCCTATACAAGTATTATGTTAGTATCCTAGCCCCTAGACAGTGTTTGTTGGACTTATGAACAAATTGGACTTATGAACAAGCTCTCGGTATCAGCACTCCATGCAGTGGCTGGGATTTTTAGGGTGTACGGTTATGAGCCTTGCCCAAAGACTCAACAGTGGTTTGTGTAGCCAGAGCTTCTTTTAGATAATTCGTATAGCTAAGCCAATAACTTATAGGTGTAAACCATGCCAATAAGATTATAACAGAGTGAGTGTGTGGTCTGAACTGAAGTATGAACTGGTCATAAAAAACAGTGGAAGGATTCAAGGGAAAATTATTTTAGTCAGAATTATACTGTAGAAGCTATAACCAAGTTATGGCCATGTGAAAGAACTGCAGTATTTTTAAGTCATTGGTAATAGAAATGTGGGGGGTGCTGCTGAGCTGGCAATGGAGCAGGACGTCATTCATCAATAATAGATTTATTATACTCCGGTCACTGTGGTTTAAGTACGTACTAGGTTTGTATGTCAGCAATTAGAACCAATTAAATTTATTAGAAAATGACGCATGCTGGTGGGTACAAACAAACAAACAAAAAAAAAACTGCAGGAGTGGGTGGGATTAGTCACACTTCTGTAGAAGCAGAAAGGACACTCAGTGTTTCTGGGTAAGGAAGTAGGCACTGCCAGAAAATCTGCAAGTGCAGTAGGTTTGCGCACGATGATATTGTGAAGGAGTGGGAAGGCACGGTCAGAGTATCTGCAGGGGAAAGAAGACATGTTTCTTTGGTAGTAGGAGGCCATGGTAAGAGTTTCTGCGTAAGCAGGCATTTGTAATCAGGGGATGTGTGGCACAGGTGAAGTACCTTTGGGTCATGCTGGCATTGTAGGATTTTCAGAAGAACTAGTCAAAGTTCAGACTGCCAGGCATAATAAATATACACTATATGGCTAAAACGTTTGGACCTGACCATTGCTTCAAACATGGTTGGCCAAAGGTGGAGAGCCCTGGCCTGAACCTCACTGACGAGCTTTGGAATAAACTGGAATGCCAACTGCATCCGGTCTCCTCACATCAGGCATCAGTCATGTCATTAAATGGGTATACGCCCACACATCTACCCTCCAACATCCAATGGAAAGCCCTTTCACCTTCTACCACCACGGTCGTTCCTGATTTTCATTTCTTTCTACATTGTAAAACAATGCTGAAAGAGTCCAAAGTATCCACTAATCTCCTTTGAACAGTTGATATTGAGATGTTTCTGCTACTTCTGCTCTGTAAAACCTTCATAACGGCTCTAATCTGAGATGCTGGTTGTTAATTGGTGATTTCTGAGGCGGGTAACTCTAAATGAACTTCTCCTATGCAGAAGGTAAGTTTTGGTCTTGCTTTCCTCGGAAGGTCTTCATGGGAGCCAGTTTGATCATAGAGCTTGATCGGTTTTTGCAAATGCACTTGACTTGTGTCTCCACATGTTATTTCATAGTTCTGGACTGGTGTGTCCAAACTTTTGACTGGTACTGTGTTTGTCCCACACTGGGGGACTAGATCTGGGATGAGATGTCCCAAAACCATATATGGCCAGGAGATTTTGGCCTTATAGTGTACGAGAGAGACCAGGCGTGGTCGGAGTACGATTAGGTGAGGACGGACATGATCAGAACTTCTACAGGGCGTGAACAGTTAAAGTATAATAGGTTAAAGTGTGGAGACAAGGTCAATGGATCCCTCCGTGAAGTTGGGTAGTGGATCTAATATCTTGACATCACAAAATTTGTGACACAACAAAGACAATTTACAGTATACAGCATAATAACTACACCAAAGACCTTAAAGACCTGAAAGAAGAAAAAGCCTTAACGGGAAAAATCAGTGAGCTATAGGAAGATGTACAGTAGAATTGTATATATTGAGGAAGGAAAGTGGTATTTTAATATTAATGTCCAGGGTGATAAAGGACAACTGAAGGATGATAAGGGTGCTGGCTCAGTGCACACTTTACCTGCAGTGTCAGAACAATGTTCTCTGGCTGGGGATAGCCAGATGATGAGAGGCATGCAGAAAAAGCAAAACAAGACACAAAAAGGACACAGGGGAAAAAAGAGCACAAAAGGTGGTCAGAAAAAGCAACAGGTAGATAAAAGGCAAACAAAGCACTTAAGAACTAGGAACAAGGTGCAATACTGTGCTGAATTAAATCCCAATAATTAGTCTGAATCGAAATTCGAATCATGGTTCAAGAGAATCAAAACTATCTGAAACTTCCCATTCTTAAGTGTGCCGAGGCAAATGGGCAAAATGAGTGAACATGGTTATAGAGGAATCATGGCACCTCTTACAGCTTGTTAAGACAAAATGGGACAAAATGGAGGTGTACAGACAGGATACGCCACTTACAGTATATGTGTATCAAGGGATTTCTGATATACCCCCTACATTTTCAAATCTCAAATTGAAAAAGGGTACTGTGGGTACTGTTTATTCAAGCTAAATTGGCAAAAGTAATAGGTCCTTCTTGTTGTCACTGCCGAATAACAATTACCTCTTGCAGCACAGTCGGTATTATTGGGGTAAAAGATTTTCTCTTCGGATGTCACTATCAATTAAGATCCTGATGAAAAACTGGCATTCAGAACGATGTCTCCTGAGCTCAAGTACTGTCCCTGTACAGCACACGCACACATACACACAGCTTCATGCACAAACTTACCTTCTGGTACTCGGACTTGATGGCTCCGAACTTGTCCTTTGCCACTTGGATGACGAGATCTGCAATGACAGAGGAGAACGGTATATGTCTTTATGCACAGAGGATTCAGAGTGTGAGTGCTGACCAGATGCTTTGTGACCGTTTCAACACACTGCAGAACCCTTGGGAAGCTTCAGGCTACACTTGGAAAATGGAGCCCTAGAGTTTTTTGCAATTGTTTTGTCTGAGAGTACGGAGTAGGTAAGTGCCAGGTGTTGGGTATAAAGAGACTAGATCCTTGTTAACTGTAAGTACTGGCAGTGGCATCCTACACTGTTTTTCCTTTCACAAAGATGGAAGAAGGCCATTAGATATGAAAGTTGTTTCTTCATCGAAATACTTGCGGTGTTAGCCAACGGAGCAGGCCGGCATTACCTACTACTTACAACAAACAACTAATATATACAATATTTGGAATGATTCAATAATTCTATTAATTTCCCATACCAAAGATCCAACCTACTAACCCTCCCCCCAATCTACCCATATGTGAAGAGCAGTCCGATATAAGAATAAAGAATTAAACATTCTTTGGTAAGCCGTCAATATATTTGAGCATTTGATAACTTCCAGCGGGCATGGATATGATTGGGCATAGTTTCTAAAGGGACTGGCAGGGGTGGTCAAACATTCTGTGGGAGTGGATGGGATTAGCAAAACTTTCTCTGGGAGCCAAAAAGTTTGGTCAAACCATCCGAGGAAGCAGGCAGGACTGGTTAAACTTCTTGCAGGAACTTGAGCGTCTGGCAAATTGGTTCAATTATTGGTAGGGGGAGATTTGATCAGTCAAATGATATTTGGGCGGGAACTTAAGCATATGGGAGTGTATGAATTTGGATGAAAGTGGATGGGATTTTGGTCAACCCTTATGCAGCTGAAAGTTGAATTTGGCACACTTCCTGCGAGAGTGGACAGGATTGCTCTAGCTCCCTTAAAGGTTCACAGAGGTTGGAAAGTTGGCCCAGGAGAGGATGTTATTGGTCAGATTTTTTCTGGAAGCTAAAGAGATTGGTCAAACCATTCGTGAAAGCAGACAGGACTTGTCAAAGTTCCTGCAGAAACGTGACCATCTTGAAAACTGTCAGCAGGCATGGATGTGGCTGGGCAAATTTTCTGTGGGAGCAGATACAAGTGGTCAAATTATTGGAGGGAAGAGATGTGATTGGTAAAACCTTTTCTGGGAGCGGATTTGATGGATCAAACTTTGGTTTAAGTGGATCGGATTAACCAAACTTTCTGTGAGTGGCTGGAAATAGTCAGGATCCCACTCAGAAAAGCCATAAGGCACTCAATAGATATTCAGGCATTCTGCACTGATCAGTTAATTTTATGTCATCCATGCAAATAAGAGATGCTGAGTACTTATCTGTGTCAGCCAAATGCGCATCTGCTGCTATAATGATGCCTGTTCAATAGAGCATGTTTGAGTTAATTCTAAGCTAATCTGCCTGACAGAGATATAATGCATGGCCTGAAGGCAACAAATGTGTTGACAGATGCTGGTTGAAGGGTTGTCCCAGGTATCACCATTTGACACCATGCAAATGCCCCTAGGAACAAAGGAATACACATTTCTTGTTCCCCGAGATCACTTCCACCTTAAAGCAGTTCTTTCAATCGCTGCTTTTAAATCAGTGTGCGAACCACATTTTCAAGACTTCACCATGTGCAACTTGTACTACACCATTTGTCAACAAAAGCAATAGATAGCCAGAGGCGTCCGGGTGGAAGACACGGATATTCAACTGCCTCGACTTGGTGCAATGCAGGACTTTCCAGTCGAAACACACTGTAATGCTGCAGGAGGGGAAAAAAATGCTAATGCGCAACGCTGCTAACAAGTACGATTCTGACAGCCACATGTTTTGTACTCCTACTCTTCTATTCTCTTTCAGGGTTGTTCGGTTCTTTCCTCAACTTCAGCACTCGTGGGAAAATGAGGAGGAGGTGGGGGAGTCCCTTAGGGCTTTGCTTTCATCCAATTAGGCATTTTATTTATCATCATAAAAATCTCTTGCATCTTGAAGAAAGACTCCATAAAAAATGATAGAAGTTGTAAAAATTAAAAGAAGTTGTAATTTTATAATTAAAAAACTCCACAGTAATGACTAATGACTCGCGTAAAATCAAACCTTCCTTAGTCTTTCCTAGGTGATAGGAGCTAAAAACGCAAGAAGTAACAAAAATCTGGACCAACTGATTGCACCTACGTTACATCATTCTGAGTGAAGGACGGATGCTCTCACATGGAAGGATTGCTGAGAGGTGTTCCTGATCAGTAGAGCAAACACAGGACTTGGTGATATGAAAATCAGCACCCTGGAACCAATTCAATATATACCCAAAACGGTTATTCTAGTAATGTTTTAACACACAATTAAATGGTGAAATCAATTCACGGTCATATGCCGTCTGGTCCAGAAGTATTCGGACAGCAGGACAATTTCCGTGCAAATATAAAGCAATTAAGGTCTGGTTAAAGTGTGTAGCCTTAAGCTTTCACGGGGTCTAACAAAAATGCATTAGGAATTACAGCCATTTTCATTTCACCTCTCATTTTCACAGACTCAAAAATAATTGGACAAACCAACACAGTCTTTTATATTTGTGTACGTGTTCTGCAAAATATTTTTTTTGCATTATCCTGCATATCTCTATATCTGACAGTGACTTGGCAGGTGTGTATATATGTGAGAGGGAATGCATAAGAACGACAGCTCTGCTAGTTGTGCCACTAAGCCTTAAGAATTGATGCCAGGCTTAAAAGTACCACCGTAATGCCATTTGCTCCCTTTCCATCTATTTCTGATCAAAGAATTTTAGAACAGCGCGGCGACTTTTCAATTAATCCTGAGCGGTTGCGCCAGGTTTCAAATTCTTCGCTATGTTTTAATGCTGCATCCTTGTCTATATTTCAGTCGCATTCCTTCATGCCTGCACTCATCCATCCTTTCATCCTCCTTTCCCTCCCATCTTCCCAGCAGGATGTCATCGCCCACTAACGCTGCTGCGATCAGAATACAGAGAGAGACAGAAACACGAGGGCAAGGGATGGAGAAATAAGGAGCATGGTTTATTTAATCTGGCTTTTTATTGTATTATAACGATATAATTTGCTAATCACGAACAAATTGATGATTAGAAAAAGTGTAAAGATAAACCATAAAACAAAAATTGTTTAATGCACCAGTCCCAGATATAAGGAGGTGTGGCCCCTGTGCGTCAGTTCCAGTAAAAAGGGAGGCATGCCCTATGTATGTCAGTCTCAGTACAAAAGGAGCTGTGGCCTCTGTGTGTCAGTTTAAGTAAAGGAGGAGGCTTGGCCTTTGTGTCAGTCTCAATAAAGTAGGAGACAGGGTCTATGTGTTCATCAGTCCCAGTAAGAAGGAGGCGTGGCCTCTGTTTGTCGGTCCCAATATGAATGGGGTGTTTCCTCTGTGTCTGTCAGTCTTAGTAAATAAAGAGGTGTGGCTTGTGAGTCAGTCACGGAAAAAAGAAGGTGTGGCCTCTGTGAGTGAGTTTTAGTGAAGAAAGAGGCATGGCCTATGTGTGTCAGTGTCAGTAAAGAAGGAGGCATGGCCTTGTGTTTCAGTCTCAGCAATGAAGAAGGCGTGGCCTACGTGTGTCAGTCTCAGTAAAAGAGGAGGAGTGGCCTCTATGTCCGTATCTCTTAACCTCTCCAAATCACCATCAATGCTTTACATCTATCTCAATATAATAATAAAGGCATTAACAGTGCCTCAAGCAACAGATTTACACCATACAGTGGAACCTCGGATTGCGAGTAACGCGGTTTGCGAGTGTTCTGCAAGACGAGAAAAGATTTTTAATAAATTTTGACTTGAAAAACGAGCAAGTCTTGGTTTACAAATACCGAGTATCATGTATCACGCATGCACTTCTTGTTTTGAAGCAGAGCGTCACAAGATCACAACTGAGCCAACAGTTTTTCTTTCTCTTGCACTGCGGAATTGTGGGTAATCGTCTCGCCTGCTGGGTCTTAGTGCGCGTCTCTCACTGGTATAATCAACATCCGTGATGTAGTATAACATTGTACTACACTACACACTATAACACTGTGACTGTGTGTGTGCACGTAAAACACATTATATTTTGTGTTTGTTTGTGTGTGTGTGTGTGTGTACAGCGCGCGTGTACTGTTTATTATAACACACGTGTGTGTGTGTGTGCAAAGCAAAAGCAAATATCATTAGAGAGGTCAAAGATCCATTTTCTCTCTCTCTCTGTGTCAGCCTGCACTTTGTGTCTGTGCATCATTGGACATAGTGCCCACACACACACACACCTCACTGTCGCGATTCTTTTTAAAGGTAAAGTGCAGTTTAATTTGTTTACCTTTACTTTACAGCAGTGATCATGTTAGTCTTCGCTCATTCAAGTGTCAGAGAGATTTCTTATTTATTTTTCCGATAAAACAGTGTTTCCATTGTGTGTGAAAATCAAATAAGAGAGGGGAGGGGCTCATTTCTCCTCTCCTCTTACTTTAGCTTCACACACACAAACACCCACACATACACATGCCTGCGCGCACAAACGGAAACACTTATCTATCGGGATTTATTTTTTACTTTTTTTTTTTAAAAGGTAAAGTGCAGGTTAACTTGTTTTATTTTTACTTTATATTTTGTATTAATAATTTTTCTGTATTTATTTTTTGGGTTGTGGAACAAATTATTTGGGTTTCCATTAGTTCTTATGGAAAAATTCAATTTGGTTTGTGTGTGTTTTGATATACAGTATAAACTCGCTTTCGGAACAAATTATGTTCGTAATCCAAGGTTTCACTGTATAACCCCCTTCCTGTTATTCTTACAGGCCTATGTTCTCTCATTAAAATTTCCCAAGAATTACCTATATGTCCCCAGTGCCCAGTGTGTTTGCTCACACAAAGTTCTAGAAAAGGTTCCAAGTCCTCAGGGCCACATGTACAGTACCTTTGCTCTAATCTTGTTAACACCCTGTGGACACAGGTCTACAGTATACGTTTCCATCTCATATTCCTCAATCCAATGTTCTCCTACTTTACAAATACACATGGTTATCATGTTTTTTTGTCCTTAAAAGTTGAAAAAACACGCTCTCCAAAAAAAGAAGAAGAAAAATGCCTGAAAGGAGATGGACAGAGGGATCTCAGAGGTTGCTGAAGAACGTGACTACGACACAGAATAGGGGTAAAGATGGGTCAAACTGGAAAGGTAAATGTTTGAATAGAGAAATACAAGAATAACAAGCACTACACATGGCTTATATAGCTGAATAAATAGTGTAGGAGGTGGCACGGCTTTATATCCTGAAGTTCAGCACAGACAGAAGAATGTGAATATACAGTACGCTTCCCATTACTACAATAAGGGCAACTTTCCAGTACTACACTAAAGACAGTGCTATTTAAAAGGATCCACTTAATCTTTTCTATTTCAACAAGAGACAGGGTTAGAACTTCATTCATTCTGATTTCTAATTACACAAGATCCAAGTGGTTTTCCAGCATCAGCAAAACTGCTGAAAACTGAAAACTTACTTTTCTATACCAGCAGCCCCGACATTGCTTCCAGCTAATCTCAAATCTCAGGTCTGCTCGCACACCTTCCAGTTTCCATAGTAACAGCTCCTTCACAGGACCTTGGATGTTAGATACTCCACATAATCCAATACAAATGTATGTAGTGTAATTTAACAAAGAAAAAAAAACATGCATATTCATTGGAACTTTTTTTTCAGAGTGTTTACGTCTGATAAGTAGAACAGTGAATTGTAGGTAGATTGTCAATTTGATTAGATTTTTTATTTGATTCAATAGCACAAATTTTTACTGTTTGATTTGTCTCAAGCAAATATATTTCTTACAGATTTTGTTCAAGTATTAAAACTAATAAAAGCATCGCCTCCGAGTGGCGCAGTGGTATAGTTCTCGCCCTATCATCCGGAGATTGAGAGTTTGATCCTCGGGTGATGCTGTCACAGCCGGAGGTCTAGAGAGAGCTGATTGGCCGAGCTCTCTCAGAGGGGAGGGATGAGAGGTACTTAGTGCTCCCACATTAATCACGGCTCTACAGCCAATCAGTGAGCTCACGCAAGCGGAAGGAGCGGATAGCGCTGTCCTCCGAGTGTGTTACGCCGCCCCCAACGGTTCGTGAGCGAGCGGTTCGAAAAGATGCGGTCGGCTGGCGTCACGTGGTTCGGAAGAAACACATGATAGTCTTCGCTCTCCCGGCTGAGTGGTAGTAGTAGCCTTAATGTGGAGCCCCCTAGTGACGGGGAGGAATTGGACATGACTAAATTAGAGAGAAAATCATAAAGAAAAAAAAAAAAAAATAAAAAGGATCTAATAAGTAATATTTTCCCCTGCCAATCTTCTGCTCTAAACTCCAGTACAGTAGGTGGCAGTAGTGCATTAACTGCCATTAACTCATTTTCAGCCCATTTAACATTTCTGCGTTAATTTGAAGTGTAAATTAATACTAAATCAAAAATGATTCAGTTAATCAAATAGACTCAAATCACACAGCTATTTCACAGGAAACATTAAATGTACCTATAATATAAAATACCTAAAATATTAACAATTCATTTAAATTAGGATTCCACGGCTTACTATGAAAAAGCCTGAGCCGGATTTCGACACCAGGATTTCCGTGCTATTTCTATGACGACCAGCTTGAATGGAGTTCATTAAAGTGCTTTAAAACAATGCTTATTTTTGATTGAGCATGTAAAGCATCAAAGTATGCTATGAGCATACTTTGAATTTTTTTTTATTTTTATTTTATACAGGAACACACAATCGAGGGGGTCTCCATTCTGAAATGATTATGAATTAAGAATTTATTAGAAAGCTAATACCCATTAAGGAACACTGAGCGTTAATGCATTTATTATTAATTATTCTTTTTATTATTATTATTTCATATGAATCAAGTCACAATAAATCTGTAAAACACAGTTAGATACAGAATGCAAGTGTGGATACTCTGTCCGTTGCTTATTAGGGAAAAATCCAATATTTGTTTCCAAAATGGTCAGGGGGAAAAGGATAACAAAATATAATTATAAACCAGGAAAATGGATGACGGTCCAAAACAGGAAGCATATGGAAGATATACATAACTATGAAAAAAAAAAAAAACATGGCTTGGACACAAAAGCATGTGCAGCAAACAAACACACTATCTAAGGAGTTCATCCAAAACAGATGGATACAGTCAGGAAAAACAGTCCAACAATGACAGGACAGGACTAGAACATCAACAAAAACACTGGGAACAAAACCAATTAATGCTGTTAACAGCTCTCACAGGCTGTGGTGCTACTATAGTTATTGCCTGTGAGAGGGAATTCGTGACACAAGAACTCCCAACTGTTCGAAACTTTCCGTAAGAGCCAGCTTGGGAGAAGGTCACTAAATTTAACCATAAAATAATGTACGATTAGTAAAGCTACAGCTTAAAGGTACCGAACCAGGAAAATGTGTTTCCTCAAGATAAGCATGTTCACGAGAAGGAGTTTTTTATTTATTTATGTAGAATTCATTGTACTTTACAGTACAAAGACCAAAAAGCAGGAGATATAGAGTTCAATAAGAAACAGAAAATATTGCGGGAGATTTTTTTCCTGTCAGTACGATGAGCGACATCTGAGCAGACGGCATCAAAACAGACGTGAACAAATAACAGGATTACTCCTGTGCAGCTGGGTGCATCTGTGTAGGAGATCTGTTTCTGCTGCCTAGTTTGGCATTGGCTCGTGTGTACAGTATATTTATAAATTTCCTATTCACACGGCCAAGCCTCAGGGATGTACATAGTACTGGATAAGGGATGAAGCTGCCAGATTTCAGATACATATTTACACCAAAGCGACTTGAGACTCTAATCCATGCATACATAAAGTCAAAAGGGACATTTTATAAAATGCCATAAAAACCCCCACATACTCCTACCTTGATGTCCCACTCTTTGGGGCAGGTTCTGGTCTAGTGTGGCAGCTTCTTGCAAGCATGGTTCATTGGTGCATTCTTTGGCCCTATTCCCGTTTCCAATCATGCCTTGTTTGAGTTGAAAAAGGGAGGAATTTGTACAAGCTTATGGTTAATGTTCAGGCACTTTTTGGGGAAATCCATCCATTCACCCAATCAGCTACTGTTTGTACCACTTATCCTGTGCGAGGCCATTGGGGGGTGCTGGAGCTGATCCTGGGAACTTTCAGAGTTCAACCTGGAAGGGGTGCCAACCCATCAAACTCATACCCCAATCACACTCCAAGGGCAATTTGATGGTACACTAGCTGGGGGAACCCACCAGGTGTGGGGAAAACATGAAAATGTTTTATTCTAAATGTAAATCTATATCTAGTAATAATCCATCCCCACTCACTAGTTTTATCACCCAGTATCTACAACTCCATTTCCCCACCCCCATTTCTTGTTAAACTAGTGTTGCATGGTCTTCTTTTGCATACTGAAACTTGACTGGCTGTAAGACAAGGGGCGTTCAGGTCAAACTGGGACTTCCGATTCTAACGATAAAAACTCCCTTCGTTTCTTTATATAATCCCCTGATACACTAACGCACTCATACCACTGTTTCATTAGTGCCTGTATACCATCAAGGTAGAAAGATTTCCCAGTACGCCGGAGCCATGACTGGACTGCCTGCTTCACATCTGAAACACTGGATTCCCAGAAACTCCTTTAAAATGGCCCAAACACCTGGAAATATCTTGGACCATACAAGTCAGGATTATAAGTGGGATTTGGCTTTGATCACTCCCCGCTAAGTTCCTGTAATGTGCAAGTGGTGCAGTGGATCGTATGTGGCCGTGCCATTGTCCTGCAAACACAGAATGCCTTTGGCGATCAAACCAGGCCGTTTTTCATGAGGTTGTACCACTTGCCGAATGTTCCTGAGAAAGTATCATCGCATACAGCCTTCTTCCGGAATGTAGAGTCACATCATTGTTTCATGCCTTCATTCACAGGTCCCAGTTCAACTTGAACGCCGCTCATATTTATGATAACATTTTCCAACGCAATATGTTCGAAGAACGTGGTAAGAATGCTTGTCCATATAATTATTATTATTATTATTATTCGCTGTCACGACTCTTATCTACTGTAAAGTCATGTGGCTTTATCTAGAAAGTTCTCATGTTCCATACGAACAGAATTCCCGTTGTGTGTGCAGATTAGTGTTCGTGACTCATTAGCTCAGGGAGTTAAGTCTCAGCTCCGGTGGCTAGACAGAACATGCTCAAACATCAGAACATGAACAATAACAACCTGCTCAAGCGTACATGAGACAAACCCGGCTCGCCTGTAACCATGGAACCGGTTACCAAGGTGAGGAGCATGCTCTCGGTTTTCTCTCACAAACAGAAATACGGACAGAGAGAGGAGGGAAAGAAAAGCAATCTTCTCCCCTTTTACATGAGAACTGCTAATAAAAAAGGCTTTAAATGCTTGAATGAGTTTAACTCAGTGTTCGAGTCTGTCCATTCAGAGGAGCAGCAGGAAACATGAAATCTGATAGCACTGATTATTCTTTTAGACGTAGGTAATGGAGGTTTTTTAATTTTCCAAAAAGTTCTCAAAATCTAAGGACTATTAGAGAACCACTGTTGATTTCTTTAAATGTATGTACGGATTAGTATAGTTTGAAACAAACCAGTGCGTTTTTTAACCAGGTGTGAACGCAGCAACCATGTACACTTTGATCTAGAAGGACCGGGAAGTTCCAGCATGTCTGAGCAAGGTGCGTAAAAGTGACTGGGGTTCTATTGCAGTAAGAAATTAATCTTACCTTGAACTAAATCAGCTAATTTTAGGATGTGTATTTCATGTTGTGACGCCACAAGGCACAGACTGAGTCAAATGACAAAGCTTTAACTGGAGCATTCAGTTCTTGATATTTGGCTGATGAAGAAAAGGAGTACATGTCCTTTAATAAATGTTTTATGAACACCTTTTCGGTGTGTTTAATCATGTGCAGTTTGGAACCAAATCAGACCAAACTAAAGCAAAAAGTTTAATTCTGACCCTGATTCAGACCAATAGGTATGAACAGGTATGAAAGTCTTCTAACCCTTTTAATATGCTGTATAAGGAAAAAAGCAAAGGATTTTTCCCCCAGAGCAATAATGATAACTTTCATTCTTTCTTTACTTTACAGACCCCAATATAGGGCTCTTCCAAACGGCAGAGATGTCACTTCATGGTAAAAGTATCATCACAATTTGGCCTTTATTACAGTAATTATAGTTACAATATTTCATTGAAATGGGACCAGGAAGTGAGATTTTGTCCCGGATGTTCCTTGGATGTTTCAGATCTGCAGTGGTCATGGCCTACCAATAGGCTTGAGGCTTACCCATGTACATTAGAACAATCCAATAGAAGAGCCACTGTATAAAATTGCTGAAAAGATTAGTGCAAAGGAAAGTGTCAGAACACACAAAAAGGGGAGGCTACTCAATATTAAACAGGTGGTCATAATGTTGTAGTTGATAAATCTGTATATGAAACGGTCATCTGGTGTATATTTTTAAAGCATAGCATACCTCAACCGAATGGTAGAAATGGCCCAATCAGGTTAAGTTAAACACGTTTTTCATTACGATATATACCAACTTGAAAAATGCTTTACCTAAAAGTTGAGCAGCATGTTGAAGGAGTAAACAATAGTGAGACTAGTTCCCTGGAATGACTACAGCATATTGACAAAAGGATTTGCATCTACAGCATTGGAAGCAAAAACTGTACAGTAGAGTGTTTAATAGCATCTCATTGTGTCCTTTATACATTTATAAAAATAGGTGATTCATGAAACTTTTTTGGATTAAAAGTCAATTTGTTTAGCTAAAAGACCTCAAAATGGAACCTTTAATAATTACCTGGAGCGGAAACCTGAAAAGCCCTTAAAGGTTGTAAAACCAACCTTCCTTTTTATGAATGCTGTCTGTCTTGCTTTTGTTACTGGGCAGTTGTTGCAGCTCCTGCATCGCTGTCAGCCTTGTGCTTGGGCTGGATTCTGCCTCTGAAAAAAGGTATCATCTCAATGAATAAGCAATGCTTCTGCGGCAGACCAGGTTGAAGGAGCCGCTTTATCGTGGCTGTGCTCGGAATGTAAATGAAAAGAAGAAATGTGACTCAACCACTAATCTGAACTTCACAGGCATTTCAACCAAACAACATCACCACTCCCGAGAGGACGGTAATTATTCTAACACACACACACACACACACACACACACACACACACACACACCACTTTTCTTTGACTGATTAATGCAGAATTTTCAGCTTATGTGGTTCCGTCCATTGATTCTCTTTTGCACACCACATCTACAGGTCTCCCTAGGGAAATCATCTACATAATTTTCTGATTCTGCATTATTTTTTAAATAAATATCAGCTTAGGGATGTGGACGGAAAGCACAAAGCACAACAAAAACACATGCATGCATGAATAATCACTGCAGGAAATACCGTGCAAGACAAAAACATTCTACAGTTTGCCTTAGTCCATGGATACTGAGTGGTCCGTTCATGATTATATAACCCAAGCACTCGCTTTGATTGAAACGTGATTGCAGTGCCTCTGGACTGCATCTGACCAGGTTTTGTTAAGATGAGTAACTAATACAGACTATACAGTGTTGGATGCAAGTTTGGGTAAATTGTTTGTATTTAATCATAAAAATAAAACAGCAGAATGTTACATACAACTTTCTGTATGTTTAATACAATAATTTATATTAGGAGCCCCTTTTGTCTCAACACTTTCCTTATATGGGCAATGCTTCCTGTCCTCACTTATAGACCTAATTATGGCCACCTTTTCCATTGGTAGTATTTATTGCCAATATTTATGCTCTCTGCTTTGAATTTGATTACGGTGTGTGAAGCACTTTGCATTTTAACATGAGCTCTCGTAATTTAAGTCAAAAGTATCATTGCTACAGTATGCCTGATGATGAGGTTACTAACTAACAATGTGCAATTAAATCGATTTTGCAATGTAATTTTTTTGGTTGATTCAATTTATTAAATCGCTGATTCAGAAAAGATTTCTGCTCTGTTATTTTTTATTATTTTTATAATTTCCCCCCGATATTCTCCCTAATTTACTTGTAGCCACAACTACTGTACCACACAGGGAGGGCCCTATCGCAGTTTTCCTCCGAGCCACGTGATGGCAGCCAAGGGTGTAACAAATTTGGAGGACAGCGCTATCCGCTCCTTCCGCTCGCGAGAGCTCACAGACGGCCGTGATTGACTAAGAGCTGCGATAGATTAAAAGCGAGAGTGCTTTCCATCTCCCTCGTGGTCCCCGACTGCGAGAGGCTACAGCATCACCTAGGATTCAAACTATCGAGACACTCATCTCGGTACACAAGGTGCTTTGACTTGTGCTTTTTAGATGAGTGAAAAATAAACTATAAAAACCCCTAAACAAAGGTTGTTTTTTTAAGTAAGTACTGTGATGAGGCTCAGAACATCTGAGTGGTACAAACATTTTAAAGAAGGCTGTACATCAATGAATTAAGTTTCCCAGGAGAGGTGGCTCGGAGCCCACTGCAGTCGTTCCCATGAACATTCAGCAAGTGAAAATCAACAGACAACTTGTCACCCACTTGAGTAAGAGACGTACCGGTCTGTGTGTACTGTACACACAAATCATTCACCAAGTCAGTATGGGAGTTATTGCTACACTACAACCCCCGTACAGACCTGACCTCGCTCCAAGCCATTTCCACATATTTGGGTTCCTGAGAGGCAAGAATTTTAGAAAACATTCTACCTTGATGGTTTCAAAGTACTAGTGAAAATGGGTGCATTAATGTAGCACACACACACACAGTCTTATGCAAAAGTTTAGGCACCCTTTGATAAATAAAGTTGGTGATTTTTTAATTGAAAAAGATGTTAACACAGTCTCTCTTGAAAATGGAAAAAATGCACAATATTTTCAGCAAACATTGGTGCATAGTTACTTTTCTTTTTATGTTACATGACAACAGCTGTCAATCACCAAAATTTGTTATTCATCATGGTGTGTCTAAACTTTTGCATAAGACTGTATATATTAGACAGAGAGAGGGAAAAACAAACCAAATTTCTACTCTCATAACGGGGTGTGTTATTCTGCACAATCAAAAGTCCTGGTTTTGTACAACACTTCTTGTAATTTAAACACTATCAGCATTTTTTTTTGATATTGAAAGTTTAGGTGGAATACTTCAATACCAAAGGCACATGACATAGCGAACGCATTGTTTTTTTCGCAGTAAATACACTCGTATGTATATACACACACTTATTATTGTTAACATCTATATTTAAACATGTACATTTCAGCCTTTTATGGCTTAAACTCTTTAGTCTATGTAGACTTTACAGACTTCTAAGCTTAAACTAGCTTGCACTAGATCAGTTAATTTATCATGGTTAGGAGTTTTACAAAAAAACTAGATAAGAAAAAAAATTGACCTCATTTTTTTTTCATAGATACATCCTTTTAAACTCCCCTAGAATGGACAGTAACCAAATCCGTTAATTTATTCATCATGAAGAGAAATTCACCTCAGAAAAACATATTTGTGAATTAGCTTAGCTTGTTAGTGAGCACTGCACAGTGCTAAACACCTTGAGTTTTTTTATTTATTATTATTTTTTTTTATAAATAGTTTAGATGTTTTGATGAATTGGGTAAAAAAAAAAAAAAAATATATATATATATATATATATATATATATATTTTTTATTATTATTATTTTTTTTTACCCAATATATATATATTAGCTTAAATTAACTTACAGTAGCTTACTTCTACCATAGCTAGCTCATAGATTGCTAGCTGGCTACTTTTCACCTCTGACATTTATACTTGCGTTACTTCAGCACCCACATCCACATTCACACACATTGAAATGAATTTAATGCTCTTTTTTCAACTTACAAAATTGAATCCTAAATATTATTTAAGCACTTGCAGCACACTGGCTACATCACACAGCTAGAAATGGCCTTATACCATATGTTACACAGTAAATTGCTAGTCCTCTGTTGAGTTTCTCTTAAATGAGACAAAAAACAAGATAAATAATTCAAAGCCTGACAGAGCGCTATGAACGATGCCCTACATACACACTGAATTCAAATCAAACATCTGCTTTATTTTTATTTTTAGCGCCATATTCCAGGTTAATCAAGCAGGCAGTGCATGGTTTGAGATTTTTCGTGAAACCAGAGCTTCTACAGCGAGGTGAAGAATCAGAAAGGTTGCAGTTTGAGGTGTGAAAAGAAAGCAGGCGTTAGCAAGGAGGACAAGATTGATACTGATATTCGTTAGTATGTTATATTTCAAGATACAAAGTTGTATACTGAGCCTCTAATTTACCCAATGTGCACGCATTTGTGTGTGCGTGAGTGTGTGTGTGTGTGTGTGTGTGTGTGTGTGTGTGTGTGTGTGTGTGTGTGTGTGCTGGAGGGTAAAAACACACAAACTAGAGAAGGCTAACCGATTCATTTTAATAACAGGAAAAACTAAATATTCTCTCTTTGTGCCTGTCGCACTCTCTGTTCACACCTCTGTCTCTCTTCCTCTGTTTGTGTATTTGTTGTCCTTTGTCCACCTGTTTGTCGCCGTCTTTCTCTTGGACCCAGTCTCCATCTTTCTCTGTCCTTCCGTCTCTTTCTGCCTGTCCTGTTCTCTCTTGCTCCATCACACTCCCTATCTCTACTTGTCAGTGTCACTCCCTATCATTTTCTCTCCCTCTCCTTCAATAACGGTCATTCCATTTTTGTCCTGGACTGTCTATTTCTACCCGTCTTCCTCCATCTCTCTCTCTCGGTCTCTCTCTCTCTCCATCTTCTTTCTACTCCGTCTCTTTCAATCTTCGTCTCGGTTCCTTTTCTCTTACTCCCCGTCTCTCCCTCACTTTTGTCAATCTTTCCTGGTCTCTACACATCTTCATCTGTCGGATGCTACCTGTCTCGCTCCTCGTCTCCATCCTTCTTTCTTTTTTCACATTAGGTACTGTATAACTGCTTCATACCATGTCTCAGAATGACTGCCATCACTCTCCAATCCCCTGCTGGTCAGCTTTCACATTACCATTGTTTTCATGTACTAGAGTACACGTGCATATTTATACTCTCCAATACAGCAGGTGGCAGTATGGGAAAAAAAAGGTTGTGGCACAGATCAGATCGGATACGACTGAAGTTCTGCAACCACACTCAGGGAGCAGATTTCGCATAAATTTCACTTTTTAATAATTTTTTTACTTTTTATTTTTAATTATATATTTATATGTGGTTTAAAAAATATATAATTATTTCTTTTTAATATCATCTCTTCTAGCCTCTGTTTTCAGGAACTTGAAGGCCGCATTTGTTGGCCGCATTTGAAAGAGGCTTCGAAATGGAGTTCTCAGATATGGGCCCAAGTTCCTACTGTGAAAGCTATTCTATTGTCTTTATTAATCCCCTGCTCTCTCTTTGTCTTTTGGAATTACCTTAAGGCTCATAAACAGGGAAACCAGATTTCAGCAGGTGACCGATGTCACCTAGTCACCTACGCAATGCTGAGAGAGAGAGACAGAGAGAGAGAGAGAGAGAGAGAGATGAGGAAAGTCCCAGACTGTAACTCCAAATCATCATCATCGGGCTTGAACATGGCTTACAGAGGAAACACTTCACAATGAAGCCAACGTTTTATGTGCTGCACTTACAATACAGGGAAATCCTGGGAAGAAATGTATGACCATAAATGGTGAAAAAAAAAAGATAAAAAGTGCAAGTTAGAGCTATTCATGCAATGTTTAAGTGTGCATGCAAGTGTTGTAACGTGTCGGATTATACAGATACAGTACAAAAACGCTTCATAGTTCTCTCAAGGAACAGAAAAACATAAGACAAAGGATTGTTTGATAACCAACATTAAATCCAGACTAGTTTTTGGCCAGATATTGTGTTTATATTTAGCAGGACTGAATGGATCACAACCACGGAAGATGGTTAATTATTCAATAAATTAGTTTGGTAAAACTTGCCGTCCTCAGGAGATATTCTGTGACCAGGTTAAAGCCTGTGTATGCCCATGTGTGCACCATGGAGAAACAATATTAATGATTTCCAAAGGGACGCTGCTCTGACGTTAGAGATACCCTTGAGCCTCCTAACAAGGCTTTTGGATGCTGCAAACAGACCAGCTGGGAATGATAGTGTCATAATCCGACGTTAAAAATAATTGCAATCTGCCCTCCTATTTGAAGAAGGATGGAATCCCATGTGTGAGGAGGAGAGCTGCCTCTGCTGATCAACTGTGCTTTTACTGTATCAGTACAAGTCTCTTTTTACGTTCACGAAATATGACAAATCCCGCTCCTTCGGTAAAGAGAGCAAATTAGCTAGTTGGATGAAAATAGCTAGCCAATAAGATTCTTTATATATTATCTATTGGAAATGACTGAAAATGACCAAGGAGGGGGGGGGGGGGGGG
>JAAGKR010000376.1:78711-143854 GCA_011419295.1 Clarias macrocephalus
ACTAGTTTTTGGCCAGATATTGTGTTTATATTTAGCAGGACTGAATGGATCACAACCACGGAAGATGGTTAATTATTCAATAAATTAGTTTGGTAAAACTTGCCGTCCTCTGGAGATATTCTGTGACCAGGTTAAAGCCTGTGTATGCCCATGTGTGCACCATGGAGAAACAATATTAATGATTTCCAAAGGGACGCTGCTCTGACGTTAGAGATACCCTTGAGCCTCCTAACAAGGCTTTTGGATGCTGCAAACAGACCAGCTGGGAATGATAGTGTCATAATCCGACGTTAAAAATAATTGCAATCTGCCCTCCTATTTGAAGAAGGATGGAATCCCATGTGTGAGGAGGAGAGCTGCCTCTGCTGATCAACTGTGCTTTTACTGTATCAGTACAAGTCTCTTTTTACGTTCACGAAATATGACAAATCCCGCCCCTTCAGTAAAGAGAACAAATTAGCTAGTTGGATGAAAATAGCTAGCCAATAAGATTCTTTATATATTATCTATTGGATAAAGAGTTTACCAAAAGGACCGATGTCAAATCACAGTGAAGGAGACGTGGCCTCTGTGTCTGTCGGTCATAGTGAAGGAGGTGTGATCTCTGACAGTCAGTCGTAGTGGAGTGGGGGCGTGTCCTCTGAGACAGTCGGCCGGAGTGGAGTGGGGGCGTGTCCTCTGAGACAGTCGGCCGGAGTGGAGTGGGGGCGTGTCCTCTGAGACAGTCGGCCGGAGTGGAGTGGGGGCGTGTCCTCTGAGACAGTCGGCCGGAGTGGAGTGGGCGTGTCCTCTGATTACACAAATTTTACCTAGAAATTTATTTATATGAAATATATAATTTTCTACACTACATTTCTATAATATTTCTACATTACATCTTGTACTAGGCACTGCATCACCTCAGTAGGAGACACACACATACACCCATATACACGAGCCCACACTCGCCTGACCTGCATACAGTCTTATTCATCTGTTTGGTTGAAGCTGAAGCCCTCTTGGGCTTCAATTCTAATTCTAGCTGACCGTGTCAGTGTTGATTTGCTCACAGCGGCCGACGCAGTGCGTGCCTTCAGCACAGAGTGACACAGACCAGCGAGTGGGAGCCACACACTGCACAAAGTCTCCATTCATCAGCTCAGATCCTTATACAGTTTTAATCTCCCTCTCTCTCTATTAGATCTTTATGTGCAGAATACTATCCTCTTTCCATTGCACAATAACTACAACATGTTCTACCATTGCTTATACTGTAATAAAGATAAAACACATATATGAGGGTTGTGAGGGTGAGTATAACAAGAGAGAGGATTCAGTGTACAGGTGATAAAATGACGCATAGTGGTCTGGGAAATCCCTGCTCTTCCCGTGTTCATGCAGGTTTATTATGGGATCTCCGATTTCCACCCACGTCAGAAAAACATGCCTGTATGAGGACTGGCTAGTGTAAATACCTGCCTGTAGGTATGAGCGCGAGTGTGCGACGGACACGTGTCCCATGCAGGATGTTTTCCCACCTTGCGCTCAGTGTTCCCAAACACTTGCTAAAAGAATCACTGAACCACTACTTAACATGATCATTTATAACTCCTGATAACGAAAGAACATCTGTGAAACCCGACACACAGAGAGCGTTTGCACTCGGACGCACCCGGTAGCCGCTTAATGCCGAATCTTCAGCCTCGCTCCTTTTCCAAGTCCTCTCTCAACCTGTGGCATTACTGAATTACGCATAGCTGCATCGCTCTTATAGCTGCGCTCTTATCTTAAGCTCACTTTGGGATAAAACCCCCATTAGTCGGATTTAAGGGGAAAAGTTGCCGGTTTGAGAGACGTTCGTGTGTCTCGTGTCCCGATCTAGAGAGCTTATCTAAAAATAAATAAATAAATAAATAAAAGGTTCAGTTGCGTAACGGGAGGCTGTACGTCGGACCGCTGGCAGGCTTTCTGTCGTCTGTGCTCCCGCTCGTTCTCAGGCCTTTGTTTCGATCCTGGGTGACATCCAACCCACAGAGTGTGAGGGACCGGGAGAAAAGTGTGTGAGAGTGTGAAGGACAAATTAACTACCTCCTCTGAAAATCACTGTCAAACTATACAAAGTACCTGACGTTTTTTTTTTTTTCTTTCCTGAAGTGAGGGGGCGAGCGAGGGGAAAGAGGTTTCTTTAGCAAAAAGAGAGCTTTGATAAGATTAATGCATAAAAATCTATTTTTCAAAGGAAGTTATTCTGATGTTAGGAAAATTTAAGGTCTTGATTTAGTGTCACTTAAAGGGGACCTATTATACAAATTTCACTTTGTCAGTTTTAGATATTCGGATGGGTCTCTAATGTGTGTGTGTGTGTGTGTGTGTGTGTGTGCGCGCAAACCAAAAACTTGACGGAAAAACCCATTCCTGGCTCTAATTAGATTGTTCCCCTAATGTGACCTCATAAGAACTGCCCCTCCCCCAACTTGTTGCTGTTCTCTGCAGGAGCGTGGTTCAGTAGTAGCTCAATTAATACACAGACACTTAAATGGTGTCTTCTCTATTCACGTGTTAAAGAAACAGTATAATACGGAACCTTTAAATTATCACTAAAGTTCGGTAGATGCTTACGTACAAAATCAGTCAAGCAAGCGCCGTTTCCTGTAAACTAGCATGGGGGATTTGTTTGATGTATTACAGTATACTGTATGATGACCTTCAAGCTCTATCTATAAATGTATAAAAGTCACGCTTTACTACTCAGAAAGTCATAACAGTAACATCGTTTCCGCATGATTTGGATATCAAAGCCATTTTATCGCGGACACAGATGACGCATGCAAAGCTGATGCAAAGCCACTTGTGCTGCATGTACATTACAGCATGTAGAGCAGCGTTTCACAAAAGAACGAAGAACCTCTTTAACCACTTTAGCATCACGTCCAGGCCTTTAAGTGGCCTGGAAGTGATGACACAGCTTGGGTGGAGTCTTAGGTGGTGTCTTAGTTTTGGGTCATGATTGAATCATTTAACCGATCAGGAAAAAAGTCATGTGACATAAAGGAAAAGCAAGGAACTTTTGCTGGTGGTCTTTAATGAAAAAACTGTTCAAGATATAAAAATATTCATAGTTCAGATTTACAGTAAATATTCAATAATCAACTGTTGAACTGAAATGACATGAGGCATGATTCTTCTTATTATTAATATTTTCATTTTTGTTCAGTAACCTTCCTTTGAACACTATTAAATAAAATAATAATAATAATAATAATAATAATAATAATAATACCTTGGTAAAAACAAGAGGCTAATTTTAGTGAAACAAAAGTTTGTGCATTAGAGATTGGAGTAAACTTGATTCAGGTTTGTATCACGATTCTTTTGTGTGGCGATTCGTGCAGCTCCATACCCGACTCCAAACTTGTTTTAGTTTACATTTTTAACTTTTATACTGTATGTTTGCAACCGAGGTGGTAAAAACGTCCCTGTTCCCCTGTAACCCTGCAGGTGGCGCTCTCTAAATCATTCAGTCAGTACAGCTCCTGTGTGGTAGGAGCGAATTTTTTGGCAATTTTGTTTAGAAATCACAATTATGCCAGACAAAACACCAAAGATGCAGTGCTACTAGGAAATAATGTAGCGGTTTTGTTTAATTACATTTTTATATGAATTTTATGTTTAAATTCTTGTATTTTTTCTATTTGTATTGTTTAAATGCTGCTCTTGGTTTTTCAGTGGGAATAACTAACGTTATAAGGAATGGGCTAGCTGGGTTACGACTCAGTATTTTTAAATGGTTTTAAAAGTGTATCTTTAAAATTGTAAAAATAAAAAAAAAATTAAATAATTAAAATATTTAAATATTGTATTGGGATATGCATAAAATGGTGATTTATATAGAATCACAATACAAATTGAATCTGCACCTACAGGTAGGTTTTGTAATTATATGGTATAAGGTGGTTAAAGGTCCTTATACACACACATACATATTGTGTATATACACACACACACACACACACACACACACACACACAGTCAGCCAAATCATGTATACTCTCAAAAAATTATGATGTACATTACATTAATACATATGATAATAATAATAATAATAATAATAGTATTATTATACTGTATATACAGTATATACACAGTATATAAAATGTATATAAATCAATTTTGTATTAAAATATTGATGCAAGTGTGTATACATTCTCTCTCTCTCTCTCTCTCTCTCTCTCTTGTGCACATGTGTATTATATAAACCTCTAACCCTATTTGTGTAATACATGTTTATCATGTCTGCATTATTGTGAACAAATCATTCACTATTTCCAAACATTTATAAGTAAAACAGCTGTTATGTTTTACTGCAGTGTGCTGCAGGATATGAGATTTTCTGTTCACTCTTCTGGTGCTGCTTCTATCATACAGTACTTGCTTCCTTCTATTTTCATGCAAAACCCAGAAAAGCCTACATGAGGTTTTGTGTTTCCATCTGAAAACTGCCATGTGATTTTTTTTAATTTTTTTATTATTTTTTTTTACAGGCGTGCAAATATTCTTATTTAAGGTCATTTATAACTAGGTATTTTGCAACTAGTGAATGATTTGTACATAATAATGCAGGCATGACAAATGTATCTAACAAAATCTGTACTAAAGATAATGCCAAAGACAGTACTTTGCACAATACTGTACTGTATACAGTTAATTATAACAAAAAAAAAGTCAGTATTTGGTGTGAAGATCCTTTGGGGACCCAATAGTCAGTTTGTGCAGCTTTATAAGAAAGTTAGTTGAAAGTTTTACAGAGCATCCTGCAGAACCACCCACTGTTCTTCTGAGGAATTTGACTGTCGCACCTGCTTCTTTCTCATGCAAAAAAAGGTAGTTTCACCATTTTGGTTTTTTTTTTTTTGTCTGAAAAGTGGTCAGACAAATGTGCTGCTTCCTTTTATTGCATACAGCTGTTTTTCCTGTAACATCTCATTTTGTGTTGGAATTGACTGATGAAACTGATTTTGGAAAATCCGAAGTTTTCAGAGTCAATAAATTATCCTAAAATAAAAGAAAAAGAAAAAAAAAATCTACAAGAAAATTTTATACAAACAGGGCACCTAGGAGTTCTGCACAGGCATGCACACACACACACACACACACACACACACACACACACACACACACACACACGTTATATGAGCTATGAGTTCTAGTCAAACATGAACGTAGTTGAAAGTAAAAGATTTTGTGGCAGTATGCTGTACCGGGAAGAGGGAAGACCAGCTGCCTGCCAAAACCCACATACAAAACCAGTCACGGAAACTTTTTTCGGCACGGGAACACATCTGATAACGTTATCTTTACCACACTCTGTCCCGCAGTAACTGCTTTAAAGTCGTTCAGAGTTGCCTCTGAACCGACCATGTCGTGCTTTGATCTTCCATTACTGCTAGTTAATCTGATACCAATTGTTTTCAAAATAATGTCACTCTTCTAATCTTTTGAAGTGATGAAGGTTGTGGTAGTAGCACCAGCAAAACTACTTTTACTTTTATAAACTACTTTTATTCCTGGATCCAGTACTGCTGATATTTTGCCTGTTTTTTTTTTTTTTTTTAATCTACCAAGGTTTCATCACTCCACTGGAGGATTTTGTTGGTGTGATCTGGCAACCCAATTGGTTTTATTGATGCTACTGTACATAACATTAAACGTATCTATATACTAAACAGTTTTATATACTAAATAATTTATATTAAAAAAAAAAAAACTGTTTCGGGCTGGGGAAAATTTTTAGCTGTGATTGTTTTTCCATAAGAGCACACCATGTAGAGTTTTACTCCTTACTTAAGTACATATTTTTTCAATGCATTTTAATGCATTCATAATTCAAAGTGTCTATACAAAGAAGTGACCTAATGCAATGTAAAAACACCTTCTAAAACCCATCGCTTAAGGGTAAACGGTATACTCCGGTTTCTGATACCGGAACAACGGATGTATGTACAGTAGATGTATTTAGAACATGCAGTAACATGAATAGAGGCGAGCTCATGAAAATATACAGGATGGAAGAGGGAGGAATCTGTTCTGCACAAGACTGCAGGCGCTCGCGCAGCCTGGCATCATGCTGAGTCAAAAGATGATGCCCCAGGAGATCCAGAAGCACGTGTTCGCACCACAGGCCATTACAGATGTGATGAAGACGAGAAGATTTCCTCGAGCATCTCCAGTCGAGCCGATACAGAAGAGCTCCAAAAGGTTCCAAAAGCCACCAGGAGCATGCCTGGTAGAGATTTCTAAACTATGAAAGAACATATACTGTAGCATCAGGTGATTACGTAACGACAAGAACACCACCAACTCACCATTGTTATTATAAAGCAATGAATCGCAACTGCACAATTGCATTTGCAAAACCCATCATGATGAATCTGGTGTCTCTCATGAAGACCTTCCCAGGAAAGCAAGACCAAAACGTAGCTCTGCTGCAGAGGAGAAGTTCATTTAGAGCCACCAGCCTCAGAAATCACAAATTAACAACCAGCACCTCAGATTAGAGCCGTTATGAAGGATTTAGATAGACAGAGATCGACCCCGAAGGAAATTCCTGAACAATTTACAGAGAATAAGTAGCACACACATCTCCATATACTGTTTCATGATGCTCGGTCCGTAAGCCGTTTCTCTGACCAGACACTAGATTGTCTTACTCTGTGCATGTCTTAATTTGTAATCATGTCCATGTTAGTCGGTTTCGGTCGTAGGCAGGTCTGGGTTTCCGGCCTGGTCGCTGTAACGGTCAGTGGTTGCACTTTGTCAGGAGCTGGCGTCTGATCTCAGTGTAAAGAAATGAATGACCTCTACACTTAGACCCGGTCACCTCCCTAGATGGCCCACAGCTGCTCGTATCTCACTGTGTAATGACTACAACAGGGTTGGTGTCTACAGGACTGTATGTTTGGGCTGACGCAACACCAGACGGACCGATCTCAGGGTCTCAGGGTGTCTCTGTGAGTCCGGATCTGCAACTCTACAACTCCCACGGATTTACTGCTGTACACAGCGCTGAATACAACAGTTTACCGCCGCTATACTTGATGCCGTACACTTTTATAAACTCGCAGGTTTCGGTTTCCGTCACGGTGAGCAAACAACTGCAGTTAACAGCACCAGTTACGGTTACGGTTTCAGTCTGTGTCTACTCGCAGACGCTGAATATGAGTGTGTGGGTACAACACCACTACCCCAAGAGTGTGTGTGTGTGTGTGTGTGTGTGTGTGTGTATGTGTGTGTGTATGTGTGTGTGTGGTGTCTCCCCACTGTCTAGGTTCCCGGCTGCAACTAAACTCGTGATTTCTGAATGATAGTGGCATGAATCAATACAACACTGCTGCGCCATTTGGATTCCACTGTACATTTTCATGACTAAGCCGATGGCAGCACGACACTGAAGGTTGTGTGTCAGGAGATACTGTACACTTGCTGTTGTGTCCAATCTCTCATCGTAATCCTGAAACATGTTAGAAACTTAAGGGAACAGATTTGCTCGGATGTAAAAAAAAAAAAAATTAATTTTTTTTTGTAATTATTATTATGAAACCTCTATCATTTTGGTAGGTTAAAATATTATAATATAAATAATATAAATATTCCAAACAAATGTTACATCTGACAGCTAAAAAATATTTTACAGCTAAAAGTCTTTCTATATTTTTCTGTATTTCTATATTTATAAAATTTCTCTCTTATCTCATACTTTATATTCTTGTTTGAAAACTCGATTTTTAATTTTCAGGTTATCAGTGGTCGTATAAACGTTTTATGTCATATCAAACTGTGCATGCCTTTGTAGGTGACAAATAAAACTAACTAAATGAAAAAATATATATATTTTAAGACCTTGAACTTTAAAAAAAAAAAAAAGAAAAGAAAAAAAAAGTTGTCTTTATATATAACTTTATACCTTAACTGTACTCAACAGCTTCATAACTAAATTGGACATAAATTATTACATGTATTAATATTAGGTTCCTCGCTTAAAACCCAAGCACAACATTTAAGCAATGCAAAGTAGCTTCAAATACAAGACTGTAACTTTGAACTTGAAATTAAATCATATCATATCACATATCTCCGTCAGCCAGCATAATTATTATTTCTAAACAAACTTAGCAAATACAGTAATTCACTCCTACTGTACCACATGGGATGAAAATGTGTACACGGTTCAAAGTGCACATTCTATTAGATAGATAGATAAATAGATACTTTATTCCAGATTCCAAATATCCAGCAGCCATAGAGACAGAAACACAACGACAGGTGGTAGATGGCACATTGTACAGTATATTTTACATTCTAGTCTGTACACACAGTGTGTAAATAAGAATTGTGATTATAAAGGAACTGTGACATTTTACCGCCTTAAATGCCTGTGAAGTTGCGAGCACCAAACACTTGAGTACCTGCTGACGATTAACTGGCTAAACATGGAGACAGTATCTGTTCCATCCCCGTGTTTCCATCCCCAGGGTATCTGTTCCATCCCTGTGTTTCCATCCCCAGGGTATTTGTTCCATCCCCGTGGATCCCAAAAACACATCAGCGTCAGTTGTTTTTTATTGACGCTATTTTTAGGTGGTCACCTGTAAAGCAGATTAGATTTGGTGGAACCCTCGAAGAATACATTAGACATGAGATCTTTGCTGAGAGTAGGAGGAGAGAGCGAAAGAAGGAGTTCGAGAAAAGAGAGAGAGAGAGAATAGCGATGTGTAACTAGAGCATGGTGTTGGCGGTTCTCTGGAGACGGCGGCGGCCGGCGAGGGTCGGAGTGCCCGCAGACATACCACACAGGCTGCCATCTGTGACAAGTCCTCAGTGCCCCTTAGCAAAGCCGCCCAGCTGGCGCTCCTCGCTCGGTTTGAGACGCAGCCAATACGAGTCTCTCACATTAGCGCTCTGGCAGGGTTTCGGACTCGGCTTTTCTGTGACTATGGGGTATTGTGAACTCTGTAACCTCGCCTCTGTAGGCATGGGCTCCTTAAAGTCCCATCCTATCAATCGGTTCTTCAGTTTTAAAGCACGCTATTTGGTAACTGCAGTATTTTGTGTTATTTAGGAGCTGGAATAAGACGAATAGGTACATTTTGAGAGGGAGGAATACAAATCTGGACCTGCCGATGCATCCTGGGAGTTATGAGGGGCGTTCGAGTCAAACCGGGTGATGAAATTTCGCATGAATGATGGTGTAAAGACTTCAAGGACAGTATAGGGACGAGACTCGGACAACACTTGAATTGTGCGAACGTTTAAGAGAATCTGTGAAAGAGGATCGCGGCCGAGATGGCCCACCGCAGTCGTTCCCGTGAACATTCAGCGGGTGGAGAAACGAGGCCGATAAGTGATCTCTGCGAATATCTCACAGCTCCGGTGCTCGCGAGAATCCAGGCCAGCCGGAGGAATCCAAACACTCGTGATGATTTGGATGCTTTGTCCTTATTTGGGTATAAACGGACTTCCTACTGTAAAAAAAAGCCTACAGGACGAGGTCATTTGGTTAAAGAAAGAAGAAAACAAGCACACAGCAGTAATGTTCTGCTTAGAAGAACAAACGGAATTAGTAGCCAGGTTTGTAGGAAATCAAGGCATCCTGTGTTTGTACTGTACATGTTATAAACATCAGAATATGTTTGGTCTAAGCATCTGTGCTTATGTGAGTAATTGAGAATGTGTGTGTGTGTTGGTGTGTGTGTGTGTGTGTGTGTGTGTGTGAGGGCTGAGACTAAGGTTCATCAGCATATGGCCTTCAGCTTAACAGATTAGCTCATTAGCAGGTGAGACACACCGGGACACGGATCTACAGTAATGCCGTGCGTTCTACAGCGACGAGCCGGATTCACAACCGCGCGACACGTCAGCGTTTACAGAAGCTTCCTCCTCAAGGTCATTTCCAGGGTACAAGGTCAGAAATACAGTATGGAGATTTCCCATCATCAAGCTGGCCAAAGAAATGGCATTAAAAAGTTGTCATACATGTTCTCATACATTCCCTCTCTTCTTCTTCTAACCGGTGTTTGGGTTTATTGTTGCTACGGATGTTTTGTTTTTTTTGCGCAATTTGTCCCCATTACCCTTGCCATCTACCCATGAGACACAATTTTGCCGTCATGCGTATCGAAAACTCTGCTGAGAATCTTGCGTATCTGAGGTGTATCACGATATTTCCTTCCTTTATAATGAGCGCTCACAGGCTCGTTTCACTTGACCCCCCCCAACCACAAAACCTAAAAAAATAAAAAACTTCAAAACAGAAACAGCGTTTTAAAGTACTTCCTGTTCAGAATTTTTACAACATCTAGAACTGACAGGATGAACCTACAGTAGCTGAGCTGAAATTTATACTAGTAATACTTGACATTTAGACTGTAGATTCGATTCAATTGGATTTTTTCAGGATTGTGATCCATTTTTTATTTAAATTGATTGAATAAACAACTGAAATAACGTTTACTGTCTGATTTCTCTGAAAACTGCTATAATTCATACAGATTTTAAAGCATTAAAACATCAAATAAAAAAAATGTAATCACTGAAATGTTGTGTAACTTCTTGTGTGTTACTTTGTTGTGTTGTTGGTTGTTTAAATATCAAGTCTCATGCAAAGTGATCATCGTTTTTCTTGCTAACCATACTCCAGTCCAGTAGGTGGTGCTATTGCACCAAATGCACATAAAATCAGCAGAAGAAGCGATACTCTCACGAAATGCGAGTAAATTGTGGAAGATGCAATTGAGTTTTGTGAATGTTTCTGCAAAATCCTGTTAGATTGACCTGTGTTAGGACTTTTGGACTTTGAACACTGTTCAGCTCACCTGCTCAGGACTGGACAGTGCCCACGCACACCATAAGGACTAACCGTTCCCTGTTCATAAATTGAGCATATAGGACATTTCCATTCCAAATCTGCACCATCATTTAAATTCAGATCTGTCTACTGTACATAATGTAAACTATAAATTATTTTTACAACTAAAGTCTCTATATTTCTATAGCTTGTTTCTATATTTTATATTAGAGAATTTCTCTTCTTTTTTTTCTTCTATAGCTATATTTCCATAGCTAGAGTTTTATTATTTAATTTCTTACTTTATTTTATAACTTATTTTTCGATTGACTGTTTATTTTCTTTGTTCTCTTTAGTGTAAGGTCGCGGGCGGTCGTATAAGCATTTCACTGCATATCGTACTGTGTATGACTGTGTACGTGACAAAATTTGAATTTGAACTTAGATTTTAAAATAACAAACTGTAGGCCAATTAACATTTGAGTTTAACCCCCCCCCCCCCCCCCATACTCTACAGTGTACTGTGTGATCAGGGTAAATTATGTGATATTTCACAGTTTATGATATAACGGCCTGCCTTGTGTTATAGTGTAGGTGCCTTGCATTGTAGTCTGTTGGATGAGTAACTCGCACCTATGACCAATAAATTCACACCAAAGTTCATTGCTGTAAGTTGAGGCTGCATTGCTGAAATCCATAACCTTTTGCAAGTCCCCAAATGCGCACACACACTCACACACACACTACACAGGATTACTATACTACAAACCATTAAGGATTAGTGACACCACCTCTACCACCACCGATACAATATCATCACGGTACCCAGGTGCCAATTCTTATTGCATACTGCAATTCTTTATGTATGTATGTATGTATGAATGATTCTATAACTATCCCTATTCAGTAGTAATCTTTTTTTAAATCAGATTTTTGTTACAATTCTAAACAAACTTGTCAAAAATTTGCTCCTATTACACAGGATACCGTGACATGTGAACAGTTTAGAGCACACAACCTGCCGGATTATAGAGAAACACCAACATTTCAAAATGCAAGCACATATAAACCTGAAACGTATTTTTAAAAATCGCTTTCGAAGTCAGGGTGAATCGGAACACAAAAGAATCGAGATACATCACTCATTCGACAAACCATATAATAAAAACCTACAAAATGATGGAACAAAAATGTACAGCCATTCATCAATGTATCTACTGTTTATACCACTGTGCATCTGTGTATGGTCATAGAGGGCTGGAGCCTATCTCAGGGAGCTTTTACACTCGTACACCTTAACAGACAATTTGGAAATGAAAATCAACCTACAATCCATGTCTTTGGACTGTGGAAGGAAACCGGAGTACTCTGAGGAAACCCATCAAGCACAGGAACATTTATCTCCATGCATTCAAACCCCAGCTCTAGAAGCGTGAGGCGACAGCGGAGCTTCACTACTACACCGTGCAAGGTCTACTTGGAACTCGCGTATTGGTTTGATTTGTTGTCGTGTTCAAAATACATGTTTTAAAGTTGACATTCTGTCCATCTCCATCTAGAAACATCCGTCATCCAATTAAGCCAAATTTTGATTACTACTGTATTAATTCCTATTTTACGTCCGTTGTGGGACCTCTGGTCAACATTTGCACGCGCATTCACAGGGGCAATTTGGGAACGCCAGTTAGCATAACCTGCATATCTTTGGACTGTGGGAGAAAACTGGAGTACCTGGAGCCAAGCATGGGGAGAACATGCAAACTCCACACACACACACAGATCCCGAGGCGGGAATTGAACCTGGACCCAGGGGGTACGAAACGACAGTACTAAAAGTTTATATCCTCTCACTCATCTTCTATACCACTTTATCTTGTATAGAGGGTCGCCGGAGACCTGGAGGCGGGGTACACCCTGGTCGGGGTGCCAATCCATCGCACGGCACATACACAAAACCACCTAGAGGAAACACGCCAAACACACCATGCAAACTCCATGCACACAGACTGGGAGGCAGGAATCAAACTCAAGGTGACAAGTGCTAAGGGTTTCTGCATCTATATTATGGATAAATAATATATATAATATATACAGGATAAAGTGGTATAGAAGATGAGTGAGAAGATATAAACTTTTAGTACTGTCGCTTCGTACCCCCCGGGGTCCAGGTTCAATTCCCGCCTCGGGATCTGTGTGTGTGTGTGTGTGTGTGTGTGTGTGTGTGTGTGGAGTTTGCATGTCTCCCCGTGCTTGGCTCCGGGTACTCCAGTTTTCTCCCACAGTCCACTGGAAGGAAGCAGGCCATAAACAACCCATGACAATGTTTGATGCCATTAAACGACCTTCTCTTTATTTCAGATGCAGAAATTACATTGGAGCAGCTGATGGTTGACTCTACTGTGTCTTTGAAATTTATGAAATGTTGTTTATATTTAACCAAAGGCTTTCTCATAGCAGCAAGACAGACAAGGAGGAATTCTGGAACAATTCATCAGAGATATCCCCAAATCATCCATATGTAACTCTAATCTGATATCTTACTGATTCATATGCTGACGCATATCTCCGGTAGTGAAGGATTGAAGGCACGAGCCCACAATGAAGTGCTAGTAACCTCGCTTTTGGGCACCAACTGACTCTCTACTATACGTAAAGCATCTGGGTCGAAGAAGTGATCAGCTTGGAAGACGACTTGGATGTTTTGGACACTGATTTTTCCTCACCATCCCACATTCACATATAGCAAACACTACTGTATTAGTATGAAAACCCACATGGCAGAACTGTACGCACAGTATACATTTTATTTGGCACATTGACATGTTATATCTGATGTACAGGTAGATTAGTCAGACTTGAAGTCTTTTACTCTGTCCTAGTCAGTTGTGGAGAGAGATGTTTGGCTTCATGGTCTGGGGAACTGGTTTTGAATGGAATCTATTGATAAAAGCCCAGAAGGACTGGAGATGGCCTGCGGAATTCTTAAACGGAGGTTTGGAGGTCAGGGCTCGGTCTCTAGAGTTAAATATCACACTCACGGAGAGGAAGTTCATTATCAGTTCCTGTAGCTTAATAAAACCACAGGTGTCATGAAGACACCACAAAAGGGGGCATATCTTCTAATTATTTACACAGGGTTTTGACTAGTTACATTTGAATTTGATTTTGTAAATCTCTTCTATGGGAACGTCTGACTGTTCATTTTTATTGCCAAATTGTAGTAAATTCTGTTAGAATTTAAGGGGCCACGGTAAGATTTTAGATTATTGTAAGACATTGTAATATAAATCAGTTCAGGTTCCTGCGCCCCGAAAACAGCCACCTCACTGTGCTTCCTTACGCCTTCGGTGGTGACACCTTCTATATCCTGTACCCAGACAAGTATACATCCAAATGGCTCTCGTCTGCTAGAACCCTTTAGTTTAATCAGGAGAATGTAAATGTATTTCCTCTCACCTGTCTGTCTCCGGGGTCTCTCACATCAAGCTAAACTCTTCTACTCTTAGCTTAAAACTTAGCTCGGACTCACTTCTTCTTCCATTAAAACCTAACAATTATGAAGTAAAATTAAAGCATTATGCATTCATTAGTGATTTAATGTGTATAAATGCTGCTGCTGATGCAGATGCACATCTGACATATAGAATAGATAAAGAGGGTGAAATCAGCGCATCATAGACATCATAGAGACGGATTAACTCTGAGGTTACTGTGAGGGTCAGGCAGGTGGACAGGTGAGCTCACCTGGACGAGGCGCAGCAGCAGCAGGGTTCAGGGTTCACGAGCTTACCTTGAGGGAAGGGGTTCGGCTGGACCACGTGCAGGAAGGCTCGCATCATGTTGAACAGCAGGCCGATCGGCCCGGGCTCGTAATACGCCACGGTTTCATAAAGTCCTCCCGGTACCGATCCGAAATCTAACGGTGCTGCTGCGGCGGCGGCGGCGGCGGGAGAAGGAGCAGGGGCAGGGGCAGCGCCGAAAACCGAGCTGCAGCACCCGAGCAGGAGCACCGTCAGGACCGGGGTGCACATCATCACACCACGGACACGCACACGCCCACGGACACGGACAAGACAGGTGCGCGATCACCAGATCCGGTTTAGTAATTAATTAATTAACGCAAACCCGAGCGCGTTCGGATTGAAGCGCGAGAACGCACGCGATAATAATAATAATAATTTTTAAAAAAGCAAACCAAGCACGCGCGCGCGCGTCACGTCGTGGTTTCCGTGCAGAGGCTCATGATGCGCGCGGTGTCCGCCCTGAGCGGCTTCCTCCACAGCACAGGTGTCTCTCACTCGGTCTCTCTCGCCTCTCTCTCTCTCTCCTCCTCCTCTTTATCCCCCCCCCCCCAATAGCGCAAACAGAGCACTGGAATCACAATCAGGTGTGAACTGCGCCCTCTGGTGGACATCTGGCGGATATGCACCGTGCATGTGCACAATACCTCGCATAGATATACTATATAAGTATGTAGTATATTCATGCGAGGCATTGTGTACCGGGACAGGTGCACGTCATGTCCAAAGAATATATACAGTATATATTCATTTATTCATTCATTGTCTATACCGCTTTACCCTGGGGGGACCTGGAGCCTATCCTAGGAGGCTCTGGGCACGAGGCGGGGTACACCTCGGACAGGGTGCCAATCCATAACAGGGCACGCAGACACATACACACACAAATACGGACAATTTGGGAACGCTAATTAGCCTAATGTGCATGTCCCTGGACTGTGGGAGGAAACAGGAGCACCCGGAGGAAACCCACCCCACCAAGACCTGACACACAGAAAATGGAAACCAATGGAACATGGAAAGAAACAGTGCTAACCATTCCGTCACCATGCCGCCCATACACACACACACAACCATTCTCACAGGAGGTCACAGGCACTCAGGCACGCATTCACTCACATGTTCTGGGGGTTAAATTTGAAGTCAGTGAATTTGTTTTGGGGTTAGCTAAAGCGAAATAGTTTCAAGTGTAGAACAATACTCTCTAAAACTAGATCTATCTATCGATCTATATGAGAGAGAGAGAGAGAGAGAGAGAGAGAGAGAGCATGTGACAGGACAAACCTGTTAATTATTGAATTCAGATGTTTCAATCATGCAAAATGTGGAATGGCATAAGATTTGAACATGCTCCAATTTCCCACATACCCATGCACCATTCATTTGAAATGGTACAGTCAAGAAAGGCATCTGGCATAAAAACCTGTGCCAAGTTGTGCACGGATTAGACGGTCTGATGTGGCGACCCCTCGAAGAGAGCAGCCAAAAGACTAACAACAGTATATTAATTAAATTAAATTAATTAATTCATATTAATTAAATAATACTGAATAGCATTGGTTTTAGGATTATGTTTGCCATGCAGGAGGCCAGCGTCTGAATCCCAGCCAAGTGCCACAAACCCAGAGACTGGATGCAGGACATCTTTAGTGGTGGTCACAAGCCTGGGTGTTCGGTTTCTCCTAATTTTAGGTGTTTAAAATGCTGGTTTCATCAGACTGGAGAACTTTTTAAAAAATATTTGATTCTCCTTTATTACTGACTGGAGCCCAATCTGTTTTATTATGCAGCTCAGAGTATTTGCAAATAGATTTGTGCAGAATTTGAGATTTATACCTTGATGAAGGTTTATGAAGTAAACTCTGGACAACAATAGTGTCTTGATTGATTCCATCTGCATGAGAGAGAAAATTCTGCAAAACATTTCTGGTTGGAAGAATAATGAAATCTTTCATTCCTGACTGAAGATAAAGAATTTTTTTCGCAGCTTATCCTTCGGCTTCGGGCTGAAAGACGTTGTTGTACAACAGCAGCACACGTCTTCATGGATGCGTGAGCTGAAAAGGTCAAGGACTCGGGCTGTGGTGAAAGCTCTAAAACATGAGCACTGTGTGAAATGGCATCACGGAGAAAGAGAGTAAAAGGGACAGGGAGAGACACGGAGGGAGGTGAAACGGAGAGATGGCAGAGAGGTTCCCTGTAAGGCGATTAAGCCTCTCAAACCCCAGCAAAGCGCAGGGACGGCTGGAGCTGGATTAAACACACACCCAGTCTGGAGGTCACAGGCGCTCAGCGATGCGTTCAGTCACATGTTCCGGTTAAAGGTGCAGTCAGCGATTTTGTCTTTCAGGTTAGCTGAAGCTCAGATGTAAAACCCTGTTTGGTTTTATCCCTAAACCTGAATAAACATACTGTAAGTGACCGAACGCATAATTCCAACGGGAAAAATTAAACCTTTATGAATTTATATAAGAATGCTGGCACCTTGTAGTAAACATGCCTAGCAAAAAAAGATTGGAATTGTTGTAATTGTGTATGGAGCCTATCCCAGGAGAAGATGGGGTACACCCAGGACAGTGTGCCAATCCATCACACACACACACACACACACACACAAATGACTATAAGATGAAACCCACCAAGAACATGCAAACACCACGCACACAGACCTGAGGTGGGAATCAAACCCTCAACGCTGGAGGCAGGGGCGCCGCTAGCAATTTTGGGCCCTAATGACAAAATATGCGGTTTGGCCCCCCTACCACACCCATTTCATTATTCACAATATAAGGAATAGCTTAAAGTTGACTGAGATGAATTAAGTCCATTACAAGTGCCATACATTCTTATTTTAAAGCCTTTCCTCAGATGCAAAAACAAAAAAAAAAAAAGGTATTTCAAATGACTTTAAGTATTAAAAAAAACTAAGGCACACATTAAATAAATAATTATACAAAAACATTAACTTAATTTTCAGAACTAAAAGTTTCGAAATCTACAGCTCAGGCATGACATAAGCCTTTACTGACTTCTTACTGGATGCTTTGTGATGACATTTAGGATGCAAAAATCCACGGACAGGAACAAGAGTCCGTACATTGTGTTTTAAGTCAATATATTCATTTATCAGAATATAAATGTCTCTCTCTCGGACGTGTGTGCGCACACTAGTCTTTAAAGGAGCGTGTGACTGCAATGAAGAGAGGTAAACATGTCAACATGCTCCGAACTGAGGCTTGTCCTGCGCGTTGAAGCAACGTTTCCCGCGGCAAACTACACCGCTAACTGTGTGCGTCTCCTTCCGCGTTGTGCGTGACGCAAGCGCTTCTTCTTCGTTGGTGCTTACTGGCACCCGGAAGCGCGCTGCGTCACGCCAAACAAAACAATTGCGCAAAAACATAACGCAAGCTTTTAAAATTAATTAAAAATTAAAAGAAGCTTCGAGGCACAAGATTTTGTTTGTCGTTTCTGATGACCGGACGTATGCTTCTTTGTTGGACTCGATGACATATCTGCTTTTACAGTTCAACACCTGTACTCAGCAGCGACACTCTGCGCTAGGTAGGATGGGCTGAACCACACAGTGAATCAGAGAGGGGTGTGATTTGACTGGAGATGCAGAAATAAGCCGTAATCTTTTTTTCATTTGTAACTCTTTTGTAGATACATTTCTAATTTCTTTTAATTTACTGCTAGTAGTGTTATTACTAATAAAGCAGATCTCTGGGGGCCCCTAAAGGGTGTGGGCCCTTAGAATCGCCCCCCCCTACTCTGTAGGTGCATGGATACAGTGTCACCATGCCTTTTATACGGTGGCCGTGAAGTGCAAAACAAATTAACAAAACCGAAAACAAAATAACAAATTCAAAACCAAATTAACAAATCCGAAAACAAAATAACAAAACCCGAAACTAATTGTTAATTTGGTTTTGAATTTGTTATTTTGGGTTTTGTTAATTTGTATTGCACTTCTCGGCCAGTCAGATACGAACCGGAAAAGGTAGGTATAGTTTGCGAATTAAATTCTTACCGCTGATTGGACGAGACACCTGTCACTCAAGATAAACAGGAAGTAGGAAATTGTGTCTTTTTCTTGTGTGTTCCGCTTCATTTTAAAACCGTTTTTTCGGTGTGCAAAACTAAGAAAAAATATTAATATTTGCATTAGAAAGCAAGGAAATGGAATTTATTCAACGTTACTTTGACGACGGACATTCGTATGCCATGATTTTGGATATGCTGATGACATATCACGGTATAAAGATTAGTTTGCGAACTGCTGTGTCTCTTTTAAAAGCAAAATATTTTTTCCACAAGAACTGCAAAAATTTGGCAGAACGCCATATTTGAAACCACAATAAGGACAGTACATGTTTCCACATTCATACACACACGAATCTACCGCCGCTACAGTTCTTCCTGTATATCTTGTGTGACAGATGTCTCGTCCAATCAGCGGTAAGAATTTCATTCGCAAACTATACCTACCTTTTCCGGTTCGTTTCTAAACGGCCGAGAGGTGCAAACCAAATTAACAAAACTAAAAACTAAATAGCAAATTCAAAATCAAAATATCAAAACCAAAAAAAAAAAAAAAACCCACCTAAAAATCTAAATTGCAAAACCCGAAAACAAATTAACAAAACGCAAAACAATACAACAAATTAGTTTGGGGTTTTGTTATTTTGTTTTTGAATTTGTTATTTTGATTTGGGTTTTATTTTGTTTTGGGTTTTGTTATTGTGGTTTTTAATTCGTTATTTTGTTTTCATTTTGTTAACTTGTTTTGCACTTCTCAGCCACCGTACTTTTATGCAAATTTATTATTATTTTTTTAAAAATCAGTTTCGGACATTCAGATGAGTGTGTGTGTGTGTGAAAACAAAAACCATGAAAAAAAAAATCAACATTCCCAACTGTTAGTTTTTTTCTTCCTTATAATATACTGTACATTATATAATGGTGTGCTCCATTCAACTGGCTCATTTGACTTGAACTCACGGTTTGACTTGAACTCACGTTGTATTTTGTTACACTTCATATGTGCTTAGTTTTATTTTTTTAAATCTTTTGTATCAGCAGAAAATATGCTTAAAATAAATATTATCAAATACTTGTCTTCCTCATTTTTATTGTTAATTAGGAAATGAATTGTGTGAAATAACCTCAAGCTAAATTCGAAAGCCGAGATCTACTGTTTAAAAAGTTTTTAAAAATGACCAATACTAGTGACGAAGTTGCTAAATTTGCAGCACTGATCTCTCTCCAGAACTGATGTTTTTTTACAAGACATGTTGCCAAATATTACAAAATATGTTCAAGATGAAATCGCTGATTCAACGCCAATGTATGTTAGAGCGATGAGGATGAAAAGCCGGATGAAGAGCTTGTAACATTCTCTCTCACACACACACAAAAACAATTAAATAAGAAACACTAAACGTAATGACATTAAAAAGTGACTTTATTAATTATTGCAAAATCACACACACAGACACACACACAATTACTGAGTCACATCCCTGCACTGCTGGTGTAACGGTGAGCTAAAAAAGAAACCTTATTTTAGGGTGAACGAGCACACGTTCAGTCTGGACCTGAACCCAACACTCTGCTCATGACAACTCTAATAAAATCACCTTTAATACCCTTAGGAATGTTTTTCTCCGAGCCAGACTTGCAGAGCGTGCTTCTACTGTATAGAAAAGTAAAAAAAAAAAAAACGACCCTCAAGGTTTACTCCCTGAAATCATACGCGTTAAATGTGCAAAAAACGCCAGAATAAATAACTAGCACGAAATGTGGATTATACTGTATAGTTCCTTCAACAGAGTCTCATTTTATTCGCAAATGGAATGAATGGCTGAACCGGACAGGAATAAAACAGAAAGAACAGGACAGAATGGACTGAGCAGAAAGCGATGAACGAGGCAGTGTTCCTCCCAGAGCGAGCTGAGCTGTCCTGCACAATTTTAAGCAAACACGAGAACGTCTAAGCCGCTGCGGTAAATCAGTGCGACGTGACGGGAAAGTGTTCATGCTGAAATATTTGTGGTGTGTTTGTAGAAGTTATGTCCTGCGCGGTCACTGCAGAGACTCGGGTGAGCTAGTCAGCCGTCTCCGCGATGACATCACCGCCAATGTTGAAGCTTTGGACGCTGACGTGTCCGAGCAGGACGTACTGATGAGCGAGCGAGTGATCTGAGCAGGTTACGTCACTAAAGCGCTGCTGCAACGCTCTCGCTCAGTACAGATGAAGTCCTATATAATATCTGGAGGAAGACTAATGGCATTGTAGGTTGTAGGGATGGGAATCACGAGGGATCGTCCGATACGATATTAACACGATAACTACAGTAGGAGGTCATTCGATTTATATTGCGATCCTGTAAGTATCATGATTTTAGAATTGTGACCGACTTTTATTTTTATTATTAACACAAATAATCCACTTCAACCAAACTGGGTGCTGTGCTTCCTGCCAAGTGTGTGAATACTTTAGAGAGATGCCACCTGTAGGATTTTAGAGGAACTGCAACATTTTAGCGACATACAAAAATAAAAAATAATAAAAAATTTGTTATTTTGGAGTCATAAACAGGAATTGCCACACAAAAGAATCACAATAAATCACTGAAATAATTTTTCACTATAAAAATAGCTAACCGTAGATCATGTGTTATTTATAAAGATCGACAGGCGAATCATTCAGGGTGGATTAGTTTTTTTTTTTATGGCAAGCACACTGTACATCAGCATTGTGGCAGATTGTAGAAAACCAAACCTTAAACAATTTGGCAAATTAAAGGTTAAAAAAATAAATACACTACAGTGATTTGGAATGTTAGACGATGATAGTTAGAGAACGCTCATTATGAGCTTCAAGCCTCTTCTCTACTTGGACAAACCTCGTACCAGCCGCGTGACCAGCACCAGAGCTGGGACTGTGTGAGTTAAGTTAGGCACTACTGTATCTACGACGTCTGTTAATGATCTGTACTAAACCTGGCTTATTGTCTTATACCGAGATGAAGGTTTATTAGTTATTACGTTGATATATTTATTAAACAAGCAACACAGCATCTTTATGGGTTCAAGTTGAAAATGCTTTTCTAGTCACGTTAAAAAATATATATTTAAAATGTTCATTCAATTCATTATTTTCTTGCTGTTCTAGTTAGAAATGTGTTTCTTCATACTGCAGAATTCTTGAACCTGCCAGATCAGACAGTAATTAAAAATATCAGGTTTATATTCCCATTCTAATATGATATTGTTTCCATAGTAACGGCTAACTTAAAGGGACTTCTTTAATGGATGCTCCATACAGCATGTTCTAAACCTCCATCCATCTTTTCATTACTTATACCGATTATCCTTTGTAGGATCATAAGGGGGGGGGGGGGGGGGGCTGGAGCTTAACCCAGGCATATCCCACACTGCATCACAGGGCACAAGAGCATATCCTTTTGGAGTGTAGGAGGAAACCGGAGTTCCCGGAGGAAACCCACCACGCACATGGAGTGGAGGTGAGAAGTGCGAACCCTGGAAGTGCGAGGCGATCGTGCTAACTACTAATTACAGTCGGCGGCAAAATGTACAGTACTGAAACTCGCGCATCTCGGTCACGCATGTGCATTTGTCGATGGGGCAAAGCTCCAGCTGTACGTGTTCCCAGTAGTGACAGGGAAGTTGTGTTGTGCAGTTGTTGTTAGAAATGAGTCTCTCAATGAGACTCTCGAGTATCTTAACTTATACAGAAGCGGGGAACTTATACATGAACAGGGAACGAGTTTCAAAAAGGTAGAACAATTTCTTCCCGTACCCGTCCCATTCCTCCGATCTTACACCACCCGATGCCTACTTGTATGGAATTTTAAAGGAGAGTGTGTTCAGCTGTGAAGATACTGAATTACATGAACAAATCGTCTGCTTTTTTTCGTCAGGAGTCTGCTTTTGTTCCGGGAATCCGGGTTGAGAATCTGCGTGAACGATATGAACACGGTCTACAGCGAGGTGGTGCACACACACTTTGGACACTTACATCGTGCATTATGCTAATAGTGTGTATGTTAGTTTCTTTCAGGAGGAATAAACTCACGGATGACAACAAGGTGATATTGTTCGCCTTTTCATTTCAGATTTCAGTACTGTATATTTTGGAGCAGACTGTATTATAATTATGCTCAAGTTTTCTGTTAGGGTTATTTAGCAGTTGTTGGAATGAGTCTCCAGTGTCGGAGTCAGCAGTAAAACTCTACTTTGATGTTTTCTACCATGGGAAAGAAAAAAAAAAAAATCAAGAAATCATGTAATAGGCTCTAATACAAAGAGATACAGAGATAATACAAACTCGTTTCATGGCTGATCTACAACTTGAAAAGTAATTATAAACAGATAAAACTAAATCTCAGTGTGGCATTTTTTAAAATAAATAATCTGGATGAAAAAAATCGATCTGTTGGCACGTCGCTGTGGCATAAAAGGAGTAAACATTTCGAAACTTGGTGATATACAGTACTGTAGGAAACGTGTTTAAATATGAAATACTGCAGTTGTACAGCAATTTAAATAATTTCCAGCTTGGACCCTTACGACCACCGGATTGCCTGTTTATTAGGTATATAGCGCTGATATGTTATAGTTAATCACTTTTTTTTGCTATAGCTAATTCATAACATTTAATAACCTCAATCTACTGATTTTTCACATTGTTCAGGACAGCGCAGATCCACTGCACTGAAATTCTATCTCTCTCTCTCTCTCTCTCTCTCTCTCTCTACTCCAGTATAAAACCTGGAGAGGACACTGGACCCTCCCTTCAGGACCCTCGGTCACTTGACTCAGCCAGGCTCCCACAGACAGCGGATTCTCCGTCACTGGAATGTCCGTTGCATTTCCCCCCCGGCTGATACTCGCGGTCCGTGTATCTCACGTCCCGCTCCCCCTACCCCGGGGACGATCATCTCGTGTCTGGGTCTCGTCTCCACGCCGAATCGGAAACGGCTAAAGTATGCGGTTTCCGCACAGGGTGAAGCGATCGATCTCCAGCAGGTCTTTATTCGGCACTCTGTGTTTGAGCTCAGTGTCGTGAGGAGTCTCGCTGCTCTTCTCCTCCTCCTCCGCTTTAGAGGGACTCTCTGGAGCGGGCTCGCTGGTTTCCATGGCGACAGGGGCCGGAGGGAGGAGGTCCGGGGTGCGTGGGGCAGGTTGCTTGGAGATGGAGGTGACGGAGGGGGGCAGATGCTGGGCTTTCGGCTTATCTGAGGAATATATATATAGAGAGAGAGAGCGAGAGAGAAAAAATTTAAAAGTGAGAAATACTGGTTGTGTTTCACTAAACAGTAATCAGGGAAGGAAACGAAACCTGTAACGAAAATGTTACCTGACGGAGGCGGTGATTTGGCATGGCCAGGGGTTCTGGGGGTCTTTTTCGGAGCTGGGGTGTTAGGTTTATCGAACAGCTTCCCCTCCATGTTGGCCTCTTTGACATAGTGACAGGATTTTCCCAGCAGAATGATACTGTTCAGCACTTTCAGCGTGATCATTCTGAACAAAAACAGGGGAAAAATGTGCACATGTAAAATGATGCACTAGTGTATGTGAACATAATCACTATATCATCTAAGGAGAGGCGATTACCCGAGGTAGAACAGCAGCAGACTGACAGATGCGAGAGCTCCTTGGATCTTCACAGAACTCATTACGACTCGGATGAGCTGAGAGAGAGAGAGAGAGAGAGAGAGAGAGAGAGAGATCATGGTCGAATACAGCATCACACATTCCACAGCGGTTCCTCAACATTCTATACATGTAAGATGAAGCTTCTCACCAGAACGGCCAAAGGCAGAGGGATGAAGCCCATTCTCCTGGCCACTGAGTCACTGTAGTCTGTGTACGCCTGCGCAATAAACAAACCAGGAGCGCGTGTAAACGACAACACTTACCAGCACGATTAGCTTTATTAAAATTATTTGGCGTCAGTGCTATAAAGAAACACTCACATACTGCTGCCGGCTGCTAACGAGCTCAAGGGCCAAGCTGGCTTTGTATTCTCTGTACACCTACACACACATACGCACCAGGAGGGGGAAAAAAAAAAAGCTCAATGAACTTATGACGCACCGATCTGTCCAGTGCAAGACATTTCTGATTTCCGTACACCTCATATTACTGTAAACCTGAGACTATATTTGTATTTATTGTTTCTGTCATGTAAAGACTGAAACTTATGCACTTATTACGTCTGCGGTGATGTCGTTGAATTTGGTGATGAACGCATGCTTCACGACGTCCACGGTCACCTCGGAGGCCACCACCATGAGGACGTCTGGCAGCAGCACCCACAGGTGATCTGAAACGGGAATGACATCATCGACAACGTGAGTGGAGACGAGAGAGACGAGATAAAGCCCTCCTGGACTGACGCTGCTATCGTGACTCCTGTTAGTGCTTAAAGATGAGCTTAGCGCGAGAAAAGCAAACATGCAAACTGTTTACTCTGTAAGAAATATAACTGTGGGGGCTTGAATCCCAAATCCTTCTCTAACCACTTTACAAGGGCACTGCTTGGTGTGTGGAATGAGGAACTGTACAGTACATCCTACATAGGATATGATCTTTCCTATTTTTTTTTTCTTTTACACTATTTGGGATTCAAACCTGGAACAGTAAGGTTCCCCTTGTACAAGTAAAAATCTAAAACTACTTTCTTCCCTGCTAATCAGCCTACCTATCTCTATATCTATATCTCAGTTAAGTTAAGCCTTTATTTGTCACATATACTGTAAATTACTGCACAGTGAAATTCTTTCTTTGCATATCTCAGCGTAACATGATACAGCGCCCCTGGATCAGGTACATTTAAGGGCCTTGCTCAAGGGCCCAACAATGGCAACCTGGTGGAGCTGGGGATCGAACCGCGACCTTCCGGTCAGTAACGCAGTACCTTAGCCCTCTGAGCCACCACTGCCCCCAATTTATAATCTATTCATCTAACAATCCATCCATCTATCCGCTTGCTAATCAATCTACCATTAATCTATATACAAATCCATCTACCATCCTTCTATCGATCACTGTACCCATCAACATATCCATGTATATACCGATCTACAGTACCTACCGTCCATCTATCCATCCACCCTCCATCTACACTATATTGCCACAAGTATTCGCTCGCCTGCCTTCATATGAACTTGAGTGACACCCGATTCCTAATCCACAGGGTTTGATAATATGATGGTGGCCCCGCAGCTTCAACTCTTCTCTGAAGGCTTTCCACAAGCTTTAGGAGTGTGTTTATGGGAATTTCCTACCATTCTTCTAGAAGCGCATTTCTATCTACAAATCAATCTACCTTCCAATCCATCTCTCCGTGCATCCATCCACCCACCTACAGTACATTGTAAAGCAAACACAATGCAGCTTGTTGTGTTAAAGAGAAGTGTGAACATCAGCAACACGACTTAATAAGCGATAACATTAAACCAAGTGCATTAATATATTCCTGTGATTTGAATGACAATGCTGTGGTCTTTTTAGATTATATAGCAACCCCCCCTACCCCCCCCCCCCCCGTGTATGAGCTGTTGCTAAAGAAACAATGACATAATCGAAAGCGCACATTAACATTACAACTACCTGTTCTGTTACAGTATACGACCATATCGCGTCCTGTTCTTTCATAAACGTCACCAAATCTGACCGATCTCATATAAACATTCATAGTTTGATAGTAAAATGTGGCTTGAAAGCCAACAAAGAAAAATAAACACTGTGTTATCCAGTCAAACGCTCTGCGGTAGGTTAGGCATGGCATTCTGTGGTGAGAGAGTTTTCGAGTTCAGACCTGAGTTCCAGGAGAACTGCTCCATGTTCCTCAGACACACAATCAGCAGCAGGATGCAGTTAGTGAAGCGTTCCTTAATGTCTGCAGGACAGAGCAGCAACAAGACATCATCATCATCCTCATCCTCCTCCTCCACTACTAGGGCTGTCAACCTTTACATGAATGTGCAGTAGTACAACCTGAATAGCTCGTGTATTGTATGAACACAAATTTGTCAGTAACACGCCTCTTAAAGAGCACGCTAGCTAAATGTCAGATTTTAAACACATTAAGTTACTTCCACTCTAAAGCCTGCAGTCCTTTAGATGTTGTTCTGGGGCGTCGTTGTGCTCTTGGAGTAATTTTGACATGCCGACCACTCCTGGGAAGGTTCAACACCGTTCCAAGTTTTCTCCATTTGTGGATAATGGCTCTCACCGGGGTTCAAACACTTGCCTTAGAAATGGCTTTGTAGACTGATATGTCAGTTATTTTTTTTCTTGTGATCATGTTACTCTCTCCCTCCTCCGATTTTTCCCCCCCAATTTTCTCCCTTATTTTAGTCGTGTCCAATACCTCCCCATCCCTAGGGGTCTCCACATCAAGGCTACTACTACCACTCAGTCGGGAGGGCCGAAGATTATCACGCGTTTCCTCCGAACCACATGACGGCAGCCGTCCGCATCTTTTTGAAATGCTCCGTCACACAACGTTGCGGGCGGCTCCTTCCGCTTGCGTGAGGTCACAGACGCCCCTGATTGACTGTAGAGCCGTGATTAATGTGGGAGCACTAAGTATCTCTCATCCCTACCCTCTCTAGAGAGCTGATTGGCCGAGCTCTCGCGGGGGGGAGGGGGGCTGCAAGAGGCTACAGCATCACCCGGGAGTCATGATGGGGCGAGCACTTTACCACCGCGCCACTCGGAGACCCAGACAGGTTCTATTTAAGTGATTTCTTGATTAAACAGGTCTGCCAGTAATCTGACCTGCGTGTGGCAAGTGTAATTTAACTTTGCTAAAAAATGTTGTTCATTCACGATTTAGCAAGATTTAGCAATTACTGTTCGACATAGGGCCAGGTATGTTTGGACAGCTTTTTCCTCATTTATATATGAAATCATCACTTTCTATTTGTCTGGGTATCTTTGTGTAACATTAAAATCTGTTTGATGATCTCAATCATTCACGATATTAAACATTACGGAGCGGACTAAGGATAGAGTTGAAAATCCAATGCAGTTTAGATGCTTAATAATCATTAAGAGACAAAGTTGTATACGGAATGCACCAGATGTAGCTTCGACTTACCGCTGTTAGACATCTGAAAGAGGTTGTTTTTCTCAAACTTTTTAAAGACGCTTCCTTTGATCTCAACAAACTGTGACAAACGAGAGAACAGGGACAATAAACACACACACACACACACACAACCTCACTGTAACACACTGCCATCCAATAGATTCTTATAATAATATCTTCTTATACCGATACCACTTCACTTGGACAGTCCATCTATACACCTGACCGTGTTAACATGAAGGACACGTCTATAGATCTACCATTTCACCACGGTGACGCTAAATTCTCAATTCTGATTGGTCAAAATTGTTGATCGATTTTCTTTAACAGTAGTTCCAGCTGTGACGCATGTCATGCACACATTCTAATACATTATCATTCACCATTGTGTTAAGACCTGTTATATAGCAGTGCGGGCATGACCTTGAGTGTGATATTGATTTTATAAAACAGTTCTACGCTACAGCTACGAACGAGTTCCATTCCAGAAACATGTTCGTAAATCGGATTTGTTCTTAAGTCGGGCAAAGTGAGTCTTGTACACCTTTGACACGAATGTACAATGTAAAGCATACAAATCTAGTTCGCTAAATCTGTCCCTTCACCCCACACTGCCATCATGTGGCCAAAAACCATAACCGCATGTGAGCCTACATGTGAAATGTAACGGTGTTGTCTTTTGGTTTCGAATTATACGAGCTGCGCCATTAAATGGCGAGGGGAATCCCAGCTGTTTTGTCTCAGAGCTGTTTTCCACTGTATTGGACTATGAACTGTTTTGTTGAGGATTTTCCGAAATTTTTCGCGATTTGTTCTATGAACATCTAGGAATGTTCGAAGAAGTGCGGTCTGTTTGTGTCTGCAGTAATAGGTAACGCGAATGTAAGTCGGAGACTTACTGTATTTACTATCAGTGGATTATGATTTGTTTAATTTAACCAGTTCTGTTACGATGATGAGTCACATGACGGGTTATTAAGTTTCAATGACTACAAATTCTCAGATGTGGGAAGTGTTACACTAAAATTGCATCATGTGCGCTCGTTTACGTGCTTGCGCGTGTGTGTGTGTGTGTGTTCTTACGTTGTTGGACATCATGATGGTGAGCAGAGACTTGTTGTGCGAGTTGAAGGCCACGTTTAACGTGGAGGCCTGGACCATGATGAGGATGGCATGCAGGACTGCGACACTCTCACGCTCAGGAAAACAACTTCCAGTGTAACTTTAATAACACACGTTTTTCTGACAAAACCCTTACAAAGCCCATGTTATCTGTATTCATGACAAACCCTGGTGCACGTGAGAAGGATACAGACGTAGAAGACGGCCATGATGAAATGTGGAATGACTCCTATGTGAGATCTCTTCCTGGATTTCGGCTCGGTGGCGGTCCAGTACAGGGCGTCCAGGATGTCCTGGCCAAAGGACGAGAAGAGACGGTCTGCCACCTGGGGAGATAAAAGAGCTTTCCAATACACGATACGGCCTTGTTAAAGGAGGGATATGGAAATTAGAAGCTGCTGTGGAGCATACTGTCGTTCTTGCAGAATTCTTTGCAACTTGTTGAGCTTCTGTGTAGCTTTGTAGGCGGGGCTTTAGGGAATTTTCATTGTATTTAATTTGATCGGCCTGTAATCAAGGTTAATCAAGGCGGCAAAGTGGCTTAGTGATCAGCGCAGTCATCTCACACCTCTAGGGTTGGATTCGAAACTCAGAGTTTCCATGTTCTCATTCTGCTTTGTTTGGTGTCTTTTGTTTTCGCTTCCTCCTAATTCCTGCGTGTGCATTTTTGAATTCATATTTTTGGCATGTAGGAGACGCCCTTATCCAGAGCGACTTACATTTTATCTCATTTTACATTTGAGCAGTTGAGGGATGAGGTGCTTGGGAGGGATGTAACAGTGAACCGTAGACAATCTGACCAAGGTGACACGCTAATAAATAAATGTTTCGTTTTCAGGTTGTATTTAAGACCTCTGTGTATTTCACCATGTACACAGACTTCATGCACCATCGAAGGCACTGGCAAGGTGGCGTGCAGCAATCAGAAAAAAAATCACTCACCAAAACAAAAGTCTCTCAAATACCTACCTTGACTCTGATTGGCTGAGAGAAACATGTGATTAATGAAAGCTGGGAGCCTTTTAAATATTAAATTACTATAAATAATAGTATAAATCGCGAGGGTAATCTTGGACGCTATTTTGTCTCAGAGCTGTTTTCCACCATATTGGACTGTGAACTGTGTTTTGTTGAGGATTTTTCTGAAATTAGTATTATTGACCATGAGGACAATTATTTTTTGTACAATACATACGAGCTACTTCCGCGATTGAACCGCGAACATCTACTGAAATATTATAATTGCATTGGAATCTTTTTATTTTAGCTCACAGACAGTTGTTTAAGCATTTAATTTGTGCATGTGATGAATAAAATTTGAATTTAAAGTCAATCAGATCTAATCTTTCACTTAGCAGGAACATCTGAGAGAACATCGGTGATACTCTGCTCCTCCTGCTGTCCTCTGAGTAATCCTGCGAGTCAGACATTAAGCTTCTTCTAAGACATGTCTTCTTCCATCATGTTCATAATATCATGTTCTGCGAGTACTGTATGTACTCTTTTATCCCGAACTAGCCCAAAAATAATGGCACACTTAGTAATTACATTACATTGTGCAGAATTTCTCTCTAATACCTGTTAAGTCATTCTGGATCACTGCGACCTCGTGCACTGTTTCCTAATGTTTTATATAAAATGCCTGTATTTCATGATGCCACATGTGGAGGGAGAACATCTCCAGAGAAACTCCTATAAAAGTCCAGATAAAGTCCTAATCATACTGCACACCGACAGTGGAAATGATGTTCTTTACTGTATAACCATATCGTCACATTTCTCTCTCAGTTATATAAAAGAAACGAGGTCGTTCTGACACACCAGCTTCTGAAGTGAATATTCTGTTCATTCTGTGACCTTGAAATTGCTGTCATCATCTGTAACTCTCCAATAGTCATATTTAGAGGAATTATTTAACCCTTTAACCATTCGTCAAAATCCAGACTTAAATCCAATTGAGATTGAGACCACATCAAGGGTTAACACGGCTAATATTTACCTACTGAACAAATTATTAAAAGCTTTACATCACCGCTCTTAATTCCATTTCATTCCGATCGGGCCAGATTGCTCAGACAAGCTGGATTTTATTTCCGACTGGTCCGTTATTCCTATTATTATACAGTATATCCCATTATAAGCTCTCGACTTGTATCTGTATGTATTACTCACTGTGTTACTGTTACATGATTGGCTGTCTGCATTAACAACAAGGGTGACGGGTGTTCCTATTAAACTAGACAATAAGTTTATCTTGAGGTTATTAATTTTTAATAGTTGAACAGTAGTTTTAAAAACAACACTAGCTTCAAACTAGAAACTGAAACATCCCTAATGTTCAGGCTGTGAACCATAAACGTTACAGTGGAACACTGGATTACGAGCGCAATTCGTTCTGGAAGGGAACTCGTATATCAAATCATATTTTCCCTGTGTGTGTGTGTGTGTGTGTGTGTGTGTGTGTGTGTGTGTATATGTGTGTGTATATGTGTGTGTGAAGCTAAAGTAAGAGGAGAGGAGCCGTTGGCTCAGTTGTGATCACGTGATGCTCGGTGTCAAAACAAGAAGTGCATGCGCGTCACATGATACTCGGCACTCATAAACCAAGAGTTGCTCATTTTTCAAGTCAGAATGTATTAAAAATCTTTGCTCACCTTGCTGAACGCTCGCAAACCGCATTACTCGCAATCTGAAGTTTCACTGTACATCAGTGTGATAAATGTGATGTATGCATGTAATAAAAAAGTCTATACTGGTGGACATGTACTGTATATACACTACCAGTCAAAAGTCTGAACACACCTTCTAAGTCCATGGTATTTACTGATTTGCATTTCTTTCTACAGTACACTGTAAATCAAAATATACAATATAACTCCTTTGACCAGTTGATTTACTCCTCTAACCATTTGTCCACCTTGTCAAAATCCAGACTTCCAATTGAGATGCTGAGATAAAACAATTCTGCAAAGAAGAGTGGCCCAAAATTCCTCCACAGCGATGTGAAAGACTCGATGTCAGTCATCACAAACACTTGACTGCAGTTGTTACATGACCAGTTATTAGGTTTAGGGGGCAATTACTTTCACATAGGCCCAGGTAGGTTTGGATAGCTATTTCCCCCTTAATAAATCATCTTTTAAAAACTACTCGGGTTATTCTTTGTGTAATATTAAAATTACTTTTAATGATCTTAATCATTTAAGACACATATGCAAAAAATTAAGTATATTAATAAAACAAAAAATATAAAATTAAGAAGGGGCAAATACTTTTTCACAGCACTGTAGATGTAATCAAATATTGTGAATTTGCATATTAAGCATCAGTTGATATAGAAACATTGTTGATATTGTCAAACTCAACAAATGAACGAATAAACAAAACCCTTTTCTTTTAATGTTGCTTCAGAAGCTCCGCCCCTCAAATTCCTGGACGAGAACTGCCAGAGACATTAATATAAAATATCATCAATTATAGTATAAATCACACCCACTGCTGTTGATTGGGTGCAACTTTTTGCAATTGTTTTTTAACATTCTTTTTTAAGCCCATCTTTACCAAGGGTGCCAATAATTCTGGATCTGAATGTACATTTGGTATTCTGCCTTACTAAACGATCACACCTGGACATCCGGACCAGCGCCTACCTCCAGCATGTTGTAGATGATGTAAAGTTTGATGACGGACTGTCCTCGGATCAGGTGGTACATCATGGCGTAATCTACATAGTGCATCATGGAGCAGCACAGAACCATGATCAACCCCTTGAGCAGGTCACACACCTGGGCTGGCTGCAGGAACCGAGCGCTGCTGAAAACACACACACACACACATATAACCATGTTATATAACACAGAGCAGACTCAACACTTGTGTGTGTGTGTGTATGGTTGTACAGAAATGACGCATGGGCACAGAACAGAACACTACCCTCATGCAGACGACATCACAGACACATCTGGAGTGACAAGACGAGCAGCACACACAGAGCACAAAAGGGCGTGAAGAGGCTTCACATCGGTAGCTTCACTCTGCTCGCTGATCAAACATCAGACAGGAAACAGAGGAGCAGAAGTTTTGCTTTGCTGCTATTTTGGGAGGCGAGATTACACGGCTGAGGAGTCAGATGAGAAGTGTGGAAAAGTCTCTCAGACACTGCAAAACTAAACAAAGCAAACTAACAAACAAAAAAAAAACTCTCTCTGGCTGCAAAGCTGATCACTTGGACCAACAAAATAACTCAACTAATCATTCAATTAATGAAATATACAGCAAGTCCCCGACTTGTGAACATTCAAGGTACAAATTTCAGCAGTATCTAACAGATCATTAGATGCAATATTTTCAGTGTGTAACTGAATGTATAAAATGTCTAAAATCGGGTATATTGTACTGAATGTGTGTGCATGTGGGGGTGCGAGAGGAATGATTCCGCCTCCCCGGTTTTAATAATCAGCCCGGGAGCACGATGATAGAAAATGTCTGTCCTGTAAAGCTGTCTTGATGATAAATAATCCTAATTTCGGAAAATCCTCAACAAAACAGACTTCACAGTCCAAAACAGTGGAAAACAGCTCTGAGACAAAATGGTGTCCGAGATTCCCCTCGCGATTTAAAGATGCAGGAACAACGTTACGTGTGGCGTGCGTACGATTCATTTCCTTAGGCGCGGTTACAGTTTTCGGCCACATGATGGCAGTGTGTGGAAAGAGGACAGAGAGTTAATCAAGTGGATCGGTATACTTTACAACGTACTGTTTATCTGGTCAAAGACTCACTTTGTCGGATTTAAGAACTAATCTGACTTACGAACGAGTTCCGTTCCGGGGACACCCACCGGGTTTAAAGCGACTCCTGAATACACTCAAGATTTATTCAATCTAACTAAAATAATTTCTATTAGAGATTCCAGCGCATCTGTTAACATGTACGCTGCTCTGATAAGTTTACACACACAAAGCATTCTGTTAGAATATGTGGTTATACCTGCTATGTAGTGTTAAATCTCCCTAGACTCTATAGGCTCCCTCTGCCAATGCATTGATGAAATTAACAGTTGGATGTGCCAAAACTGTCTTCAGTTAAACATGGAGAAAACTTAAGTCATTGCATTTGGAAACAAAGATGAAGCTCTGAAGGTGAATGCACACCTTCACTCTAGGGGTCAGACAACTAAAAATCAAGTCAAGAATCTTGAGGTGATTCTGGAGACAGACCTTAGTTTCAGTAGTCATGTCAAAGCAGTAACTAAATCAGCATACCATCATCTCAAAAACATTGCATGAATTAGATGTTTTGCTTCCAATCACGACTTGGAGAAACTTGTCCATGCCTTTATCACCTCACCGATCTCCTCTCCAGTCTTCCCAAGAAGACCATTAGACAGCTGCAGCTCATCCAGAACACTGCTGCCAGAATTCTGACTAGATCAGGTTTCGCAAATGCACTTGACACAATACTGTTCTTGCGAGAAGTGTTCCAGAACGGCTGACCTTCATGTATTCATGTATTCCAGAACAGTCCTACAACGCTTATCCTGTGTACAGTGTCGGGGGAACATAAATTAACCTAATCTGCATTTCTTTAGACTGTGGGAGGAAACCAAAGTACATAGAGGAAACCCATCAAGCAGTTTTAAAATCTCCAGTATTGATCTAGAATGTAGAAACAAACTTTAGACCAGTAATATATAACAACGTATTTAATATATACTCAATTAATATTTTTACTTATAAAAATGCACTAGCATACTAGTTTAGCATGCTTTCCTTGTACACCCCATGTAGCGCATTATGTACAGTCTTATGCAAAAGTTTAGGCACCCCTTGATAAATAACAAAAAAAGAGGATGGCTTCTACAACAGGACAAAATATTGTGCATTTTTTCCATTTCCAAGAGAGACTGTGTTACCATCTTTTCAATTAAAAAAAAAAATCACCAAGATCTGTTATTCATCAAAGGGTGACAAAACTTTTGCACAAGACTATAGGGTTTACTATTGGATTTATTATAACTGAACCTTTTTAAGCATTATGTAACCTGTAATTTTACTGACACTCGACAAGCACTCCTTTCTTTATTAACTAAACTCTGTAAAACCACTTGACTGCTTGGTTTAGTCAAAGCGTCTAGTGTGTTCTGCACAAGCGGTGTTCGGCTCGACACCAGAATAAACACAAGGGTAACAAATACGTAGTGGTGTTTAAATAAGTGTCACGTTGTCTATAGGGAGGGGGGGGTGGGGTGGTGGATAACACCCCAAAGGCTTAAAAACATGTCACGTGCAGAGCAGCGCAGGTTCGTCTCTCCGAGCAGTTCTGTGGGTTTTGCAGCCACACGTCACAACACACCTCGTCTAATGTACTCAAATTTTTTTTTTCAAAAGCAGCAGCATGAGGTTTCTGAGCGCTTGTTTACAGCGTGATGTCGATCGCAGCTTTCGGATCATTTCGACTTGTGATCAGGAGCGAGGTGAAGATGATTTTACAAGTCGGAATTTAGAAGCTGAGTGATGGAATGGAATCTTGTGTGCAGGTTTAGGGAAGGAAAAGCAAAAACAGTTGAGCAAACTTATGGAGGAAGAGCACGGTCAATGAATGAATGAATGAATGGATTTGCAGTTTAACACGACAGCCTACCTGCTCCGTCTGCAATACGGGCAGACGTGTGCCCTGAGAAGGAATACAACGGGGAGGGGAGGGGTACAAAAAAAGACGGAGGTGACAAAGTCGAATAACTGCAGTTGGTTAAAGAGTGCAGGCGTACGCAAGAGGAAACATGAGGAAGAATTGAAGTCTGTGTGTGGGTGTGTGAGTGAATGGGGTGTGTGTTTGTGTGTACCCAAGGCCACAGCAGGGGATGGTCAGCAGTCTCAGGAAGGCGAGCAGGGTTCGGAGGGGCAGTAACGTGAACACGTAGAGGAACGCGTCGAGGCACAGGAAGCAGCCGAACATCATGAGCTGTGTGTGAGAGAAGAACAGAAATCTCACCGTCAGCAAAGTTTTCTTACAGCAGACAGCCGGTTTACACTACACGTCTCCTTTAGATGTTCTATAAGTTCAGAATTGCCAAAAAGTGATCGGATTATATTCTGATAAATTTAGAAACATGTCACAAAGTGTCATGTCAGGAAATAAAACTGTAGCATAAATCCTTCCGGAAATGTGCTTGTAATCCAAAGCACTCGTACGTAAAAGCGAATTTCCTCCCTAAGAAATAATAGAAACTCGGATGATTAGTTCCACAACTCGGAAATATTCATATAAAAACGATTCATACAAAATATAAAGTAAAAATGAAACACATTGACCTGCAGTTTACCTTTTAAAAGAATTTGAAAGTTGGTGTGAGAAGAGAGCGGGGGGAGGGGAGGGGGGTGTTATTGTGTAGGACGACTTTCTCACACACGCGCACATACACACACTAACCGAATCTAAACTGGAATCTGGCTAAACGGGATTTATTTTTTTCCTTTTTGCTTGACTTTTATGTAACCTCTGTAATAACACTCGCTTTTGCCTCCTTTTGAGGATTTGGCGGGAATGTGACGCTAAACAGGATCCTCTCCCGCACTGCTGCAGGCTTTTTAACCTTTCACTGTATTTCACGAAGGCTGTTGTTGCCGTACAGTTACTACAGAAAAGTCACAAAATAAAAAAAAAAAAGCTTCACACGCACGTGGTCACAGCGTTATAGTAAACGGTACACGGTGCACACAGACGTTGGCTACGCAAGTCTGCATGCAAGGTTCTTCTTTAAAAATCAATAAAATTATAAAAACATTATGAAGAAACCTTTAGACCCTTCGGCAGCAGGGATCTGTGCATTTGGGTTTTCTGATGCATCACGTAGAACCGAAGTCAAAGAAGCGTGGAAACTATAAATGTTTGCTACTGATAGGAAATTTCAGCCGGGTCGGAAAAAACTGATAAAGTGCCACCATGTTTATTTTCATGGAAAGCTGGAACAAACTCGATTGCTGTTGTGTTCATGTGTGTGTGTGTGTGTGTGTGTGTGTGTGTGTGTAAGAGAGAGAGAGAGACTGAACGAATAAATGCTCTGAGAGCAAATTAAATTAAATTTTACCTATTTAAAATAATAAAACATAATGAAAATAATTAAATAATAATAATAATTTTTGTTCATGGTCAAGGTTGATACCATGACGGACTGCCAATAGTTTAAAATTTAATCTGATGGAGAATGTATATCTGGTTATCATTAATTAGTAATGCCCATCTTTATTACATTTAATTATCCAGCATGTTTTTAAGTCGACACCAGTGTGTTCCTGTCTACAATGGGGCTTTCACTGGCTAATCATTTATGATCATTTCCACCACTTCACCTCTCACACACGTACACACTACGCCATTCACTCGGGCGACAACACCGGCCCTGTGTATAGCATTTCTGTGCATGTGAGTGGATCAGGAAAAGCAACAAGCCTCGGAACAGATTTATATGTTGTTGTTTTTTTTTAAATACTCTGAAAAAAAAAAAGGTGTTTAAAAACATCTGAGGTTTGAGCGAGATGCGGATCAGCTCTTCCACCTAGCGGTAATAAATAAATACTGATTGCTTTCACATCATAGCGCTAGAGTTTTTTTTTAATTACCTGACACAGTAGTCTGATACAAGACTTATATATATAAGAGCTTTTGTCGTTGTTTTCCCCACAGACCCTGAAACTCTGCATTTATCCTTTTTGAATGTATTCTTGTCTACCAGTTTTGTTGCACACATAAGTTATGCATGTTTTTTGTTTTTAAAGTGATATAAAAAAAAACTTTTTCAATATTTTAATCATTTAATCATTGTTTAATCTTTGAATCTTGGATCCTGCATGCTTACTATAACACTCTGTACAGAAATTAGAAGTTTTATTTATTTTTTTATTTTCACTTTGTGTCCTTTGTCCAGTGGTGAAGAACGAACAAAACGAAACAAAACACTGGAGACTCCTTATAGAAACATAAAAAAAAAAAAAAAAAAATTACCTCACAAGAAACTTAACCATACCAGTAATTATACATTGTTCATGGTTATACCTTGACCTTGGGGTGGAGGATGGTTCATACAGTATACATGTGCGTTACTATTAAAACGACAATGTGTTAGAATGAACACTGTGATATAAACCTGTGCCATGAATGACATCCAGAAGTTCAGTCAAAGCTGCCTTTAAAGAAAGTGTTGAGAAACGTTCTGACCAATCAAGATTCGAGAATTCATCAGCGGTGTTTCATTTACGTTATTTGACAAACGTTACATGAACTGGAAGTAAATTGATACTTTTAGGGCTGAAGCCATCGAATATTTTAGTAATCGAGTATTCTACCAAAAATTGTATCGAGTAATCGGATTAATGTACTTTTGCTTAATTAAACATTAACAACGTAAAATATATGAGAGAAACAAAGATTAATTGGTTTTCTTTTTAGAAAAATCTAATTTTAGAAAAATCATTTAAATGCATATAGAATGTTTATTTTTGATGAAATGGTCATTATTCACAATATAAGGAATAGCTTAAAGTTGACTGAGATGTATTAAGTGCATTACTGTGCCAAACAAAAAAACTAAGGCACACTTTAAAATAAATTTAAATATATTTTTATCGCAGCCCGCAACAGAACGCTCCCTCAAATCAATACACAGCTAACTACATAGCGTCTCCTTCCGCGCTGTGCGTGACGTAAGCGCTTCTTCTTCGTCGGGGCTTACTGGCGGCTTGCATCCGGAAGCGCGTTGCATCACGCCAAACAAATAATTGCGCAAAAACGTAAAGCAAGCTTTTAAAATTCATTAAAAGAAGCTTCGAGGCAGAAGATTTTGCCGCGATCATTTTTTGTAATCGAATTACTCGAGTTACTTGAAGAATCGCTTCAGCTCTAGATACTTCAGAGGTACTCTTGATTACACTGAACACTGTGATTGAGACACTCGCACATGTCGAAATGTCATTAGGAAATCTGTCATGGGTATGTATAATCATTTTAAATACTTTTTTTTTATTGAATCAACAGATCAAAGAGGGGGAAAAAAACTGTCAGTTTTTAACTGTCAACTGTCAGTCTGAGCCAATAATTATGGCTTTGAAAATACAAACTATTTTCTGCAGACGCACCACCATTTTTGAAATGATGTCATGGTTACACAAATCAGGTTCCGGGTACAGATTAGGTACAGTAAGTTGAAGTCAAGGATAAAGCTGAAAATGAAAAACATTTTTCTGAACATTTTGTGACCCCTGCGTCACTGTGGCTACAAACAAAAGTTTATCACATGGCTTCTTGATATCACTTGATTTTGTGCGCACTGGTCTCCTGCCGGTAGGCTGGGCTGCATGCATGTGATCATACCATAGCCTGTACCTTCTGGCAATTTCAACATTTGAAGTAAGCATTAATTATTGACCCCTGATAAGTTTTTTGATTAGACACTGAACGTTGTCTCCTGTTACCTGAAAACTTTTAACCTTAGTTCCTTCCTGAATTGCATAATCAGTCTTGTGCAAACTTACTTCACGTCATTACAACACTGATTACACGTCACAAACTGTCCACGTTGTGTGTCCACGGCCTGAGCTTTCATGAGCGACAGAATCAGTCATGGGCAGAATTGCCATAAAACTAAAGAGTACACAAAGTGTACTTTGTTACAGTGAGTGGAAGAGTGTGGACAGGTATGTGTGTGTGAGAGAGAGAGAGAGAGAGAGAGAGAGAGAGAGAGAGAGAGAGAGAGAAACGTGTGTGCCTGTGTGTGTGTGTATAAGCAGGACAGTGTGTATGCACAAGGCACACCTTCTCGAGCTCTTTAGGGATCCTCATGCATGTGTAGATTCTCTCTCTGCGCTCCGTGTACTTGGCCTCGTTATGCTCCAGGAAGTAGCCTCTGGTCAACTCGGCACACATGAACCTCAGGAGGGACGGCTCGTCCATGACGTCCTCCTCACCTGAGCGGAGCAATATGAACAATCGAGATTTAAATAAATAAATAAATAAATCGCCTCGTGCAGAGTTTTTTTTTTTCGTGAGAAAGAGATTCCTGTATCGTCACCCTGACTCCAAAATTTATTTTTTAAAACCTATTTTCACATCTATGATAGGGTTGAACCGGTCGATCAGCCGGTGACCAGAATTAGCTGGTTTTCGGTTTGATTGGCCGTGACTAGTGATCTCCTCAGATTTAACCGATTCTGCAGCCGAGTGCAGACGCTGCAACAGAAAGGCATCTTATGGCGTTACAGTATCAAATATTTCGCGAGTTAAAAGCCTCCAATCTGCCCTTTTCTCCAAAACTCTGTAGGCAAATTAGTCTCAAACCCACTCATTACACACACTTACACACCAGTCTCAAAAACACTGCAAGCGCAAATTAGTCGCTCATTGTAAAATTGAGTTCTGATGCATTTGAGGAGGTAAAATGTCGCTTTACGATCCTACAGGTGGCGCACTCTGAACTATTTACACATTTTCATTCCATGTGGTAGGTGGCAAGTTTGTTTAGAAATAATACTTATTGCAGATGACTGATATATGTGGTGCTCAGTCAAATGTTAAACTCTTGCATTTGTTATTTTGATTTAGTTTGTATTAGTTTAAATGATGTGCTTAGTTTTCTTACTTAAAAACTAATGTTATAAGGAACAGGCCACATTTAAGTATTCATGAAGCTTTTTTTAAGGTTTGAAATTGTAAGAAAATCACAAATTTACACCTTAAGAACAGAAATTTTGCAAGAAATTTGCCTCGGCATACGAGCAACCAAATGAAGCGACACAAGTTTACATATTTTTTGTGTTTTGTGTGTATGTGTGTGTGTAGTTTTTTTGCGAGATTTAGTGAAGACATAGAACCATGTGTCCCAAGAATGTTATCAAAAACAGCAGCAAGAAGGAAACAGAGCCACATTCAGTTTCTTTTTTTAAAGTAGCCGGTGCCAAGAGGAAACCTAAATTAAGGTTAAGTGAGGTTTAAAGCATTTATTTCATATTTTACTTAATTTTCTAAATATTTAAATTGTTTTTCATAAGCAAAAATATAATTAGTGTTGAAAATGGTGGCTGAGATGGATTATCTGCATTTACATTGCAGGAAGTTTCCAACATATGAACTTTTCTGAAAGCTTGTTCGTAAGTCCAATTTGTTCCTAAGTCCAACAAACATTATCTAGATACTACAATACTAGCACAATTGGCTATACACAGTATAAAACTAGCATGTTCCATGATCTTGTCCTTACAATTTAGGATAAAAGAACAAGCAATGTGCAAACACATGTTCATGTCTTCGAAAGTTTGAATGCTCATATATTGAGGTACCGCTGTATTTATAAAATCTCAATCAGCACCACGGTATCGTGATAACATCGTAGTATCGGGAGGTGACTAGTGATTCCCATCCCTTTGTATGAAATAACTGACAGGAGCTGGATCCAATCACAAACAAGTATTATTACAAATGTTTCTCAAACTACTTTTCTTAGCTTGATAATATACAGTTGAAACCAAATATTTACATAAAAAAAAAACACAAAAACTTTTTTTCTTTACTGTCAAACATTAAATCAGAGTAAACTTTTTCCGTTTTAGATCGATGAATATTAACATATTTTTTTGCATTTGTTAAATGTCAGAATTTAGCGAGGGTGAATTTTTATGTGTTTTCAGTGTCAGAAGTATACACTACACTAAGTCTATTGTGTCTTTAAACAAAAAGAAAACTCCAGATGATTAAATTCTAAACTTAAGAAGCTTTTGATAGGTTAATTGATTCCATTTGAGTTAATTAGTGGCGAACCTCTGAATGGATATAGAGGCACACCTCAAACACAGAGCCTCTTCCTTTGACATCATGGGAAAATCAAGAAAAATTTACCAAGATATCAGGAACAGAATTGTGGACCTCACCAAGTGTGGCTCATCCTTAGGTGCAATTTCCAGATGCCTGAAGGTCCCACGTTCATCCGTTTATAGATTAATACGCAATTACTGTATAAAAACTATGGGAATGTACAACCATCATACTAGAAGGAGACGGATACCGAGTCCCAGAGAGGAACGTTTTTTGGGGCGAAATGTGTGAATCAACCCAAAGACAACAGCACAAGACCTTGTGTTCAGATGTTGGCTGAAACTGGTAAGACAGTTGTGATTATCCACAGTAAACGAGTCCTGTACCACCATCAGCTGAAAGGTTACTCTGGGAGGAGAAGGCCATTACTTCAAAACCACTATATCAAAGCCAGGCTACAGTTTGCAACTACACATGGGGATAAAAATCTTAATTTCTGGAGACATCTGTGGTCTGACAAAACAAAAATGTAACTGTTCGGCCATAATACCATAAAATGTTTGACACAAGTGAAACAGTTTCGGGGAAATTCTACCAAATACTAAGGAAGCGTATTTAAATTTTTGACTGATAAAAGTAATTTTTAGAAAAAAACATAAAATTCTCCCTCGCTCGATTCGGACATTTAACAAATGCAAAAAATATGTTTATATTTATTGATCTAAAACAAAAAAGTTTAATCCGATTTAATGAAAAAAATTTTTTTTCTTGTGTGTGTATTTGTGTATGTAAATTTCTGGTTTCAACTGTATTTGTTTTGGCCTAAGCTGCTAGTTATCATTTACACGTTTCTCCACATTATTTGTACTAATCAAACATACTGATTATTGCACCTTTTAATGTTAATGTAAAAAAACACTGCTGTAACGTTAGTGTCTTATGACTGTTAGTGACATTTTATTTAAATTGACCTTTTCCTGAGGTACCATAAAGGCTAACAGTAATATAAATCACTTAAAAGTGTTTAAACTTTCAGGAAATGTTAATAAATTCATTAAAATAAACCAAATTTAAAGCACAGCTCGATCTGTCTCCATGGCACTAAGGAGTGCGCGAGCTGTCAGATGCTGAAGCTCACCTGAGCGCTCGCGCCGCTGCTCTTTCCCACACGGTACATCATAACAGCCCAGAGTTTCCGCCATTTCCGCCTCAGGTACACCTTTATCAGTCCCCATCACCAGCTTTCTCCTGGACCGTGTCCCCCGGTCCGATCTATCCCTCTGTGCTGGACCTTTTCTCTCTCTACACGGAGAGTCCGCCATTTTTCATTGTACGAGCTTTTTTTCAACCTACCTGCATTGCGATCACTTCCGGCTCGTTTTGCCGTTCACGCGGGTGACGGCAGAGTTTTGTTCAATCAGATCTTGGAAGGCGTCCTGAGGCTGACCAATCATACGTCCGGAGGCGGGATGTGTCAGAAAACGGGTGGCTGCTCCGTTCTACGTCATCACGTAACAATATGGAGATAAACAACCTAAATTAACCCCTACGAAACCAAAGACAGTTTTAAGGACTAAAACAGCAAAAACAAACAACTTAATGTTTAAACTTGTGTGTGTGAAATTGAGAGTGACACCATGTCGATTATGATTGCTGTAATGACTTGTTCTGTATAAAACCAACCAGTAATTTTAACAACAACAACAACAACAATAATAAAAATAACTGTATCTGATATTTAAGAAACATTTGAAACCCCCCAAAACACACACACACACACACACACACACACACACACACACACACACACACAAAAAAAATAACATTTTGATTAGTTTATCATTTGATATTTACATGTTGCACAAATTTTTATAATTGATATAATAACTAAAGAATTTAAATATTTTTATTCCATTTAATTATTACAAATTAACAAGTATTTATCACAAAAATATTAAAATACACTGCCTGGCAAAAAAAAAAAAAAAAATTGCCATTTCAGAAAGGTAAAATTATTGGGCTGTGTCAAGCAAAGACTACAACTAGGGAGATTGGAAATGACTGGAACCCCTTAAAGTGAAATGTGGTTGGGAAAAAAATCATGAATTAAGATCACTTGGTACTTGGTAAAGTCGTATGGCTAAAAAAAATTATAATAATAATAAAAAAAAACAGAGCGATGCTTAATAGTGATAGCAAGAGCATTTTCACACACACATACACATACACTGTGATGAGAACTCACAAGATTGGGACTAAACAGCGGCGTGTCGGTCATGTGGTCTGATGAGTCCAGATTGACCCTATTCCAGAGTGATGTCTGCGTCAGGGTAAGATTAGTACATGAAGCGATGAACCCATCATGCATAGTGGCCACTGTACAAGTCTCTGGAGGCAGTGTTATGATCTGGGGTTGCTTCAGGTTTAGCTTTAGCTGACAACCGAAAGGTCCTTAATGACCAGGTTATCACATCTATGGAGGTTTTCTTCCCTGATGGCACAAACATATTCCAGGACTGTAAAATAGTGCTTCTGAGGGCATGAGGAATCACATTAACTGGACATCACATTGTGTTCTGTAATCAAAGCCAACAGTGACTGAATCAAGTCTTAGAGTGGGTGACTTTTTCTTTTTTTCTTTTTTTTTGGACAGGCAGTGTATATTAACCTTGACATACAATAAAGTAAAACCAACCACCAGATGGTGTAAGAGGATCACATGTGATAGGCAAGTGTTTAAATCTACTTACTTCTAATTTAATTTATTACAGCACATTATACTGTATCCAGATCAAGCACATATCAGCACATTAACAAGATTTTATGAGATTAAATAGATTAATAAAAACAGTTTTATTTGTACAGGTGACAGGTGGATAGAATTGTATTTTTACTATATCCAAAGCAAAAAAATCCTGCAGATACTCATGGAAGTCATAGTTTCATAAGCAATATGCAGTATGTGCATTTCTTGCTGAAGCTTGCTTGCATTTTAAGCAAATATCAGACAAGAATATTCAATAAGCACATAACTGTGCATGATTGTTACCCGAGATGGCCATTGACTTTGGCCTTATATCAATTAAGTTTTTTTTTTTTTTAAACCTTGACAACAAACCCTAAATTCAGAATAAAACTCCAAACGCAGATGCTAAGTACTATACACCTGGATGTCTTTAAAAAGATACCAAAGAACCCAAATGAATCCCACACTGATAAAGAAAAAAAATATGCACAGCATCTGCAGACTGACAGCAACCTGCGAGGCAACAATCTGTGAGACGGCAACACTATTCCCTTCACACCTTTACTTTTACACATACAAAAAAAAGAAGATAAGGGCAATCCTGTAGGCCTAAGCACATTTTATTGGCACACAAAAATCGCAAAGCATACATACAAGACTTTGGATATGACACGAAAACACCTCTGCTAAATATTATACAAACAGTGCAGAGTTCTAATAATACAAGATCGGAGTGGAAGAACTCCATCGTGTTGAAACTGGAAATACATTGGGATCTTTGGGAGGGAAAAATAAGCAGTTGTGAAAACTATTAAAGCACAAATGACCGGAACAAAAAGAGATGGCTTGATTGGGTGTATACCGATCATCATCATCATCATCATCATCTTGAACACTAACACAAAGATACACTTGCTTGATATTTCACAGAAATAGAAAAAACTACAGCTGTAAAATCCTGCAGGTAGAAATGCCATGTTATGGATGGCTAGAGTAACTCAAGTAATCACTCTTTACAACCGTGTTGAGCAGTAACACATCTCATAAAAGTTTCTTTCCAAGAAGCCAGCCAAGAACAGCAATCTGTGACTGCAGGTTCAACAATCCTGGGCTGGTGACGATTGTTCAAACACCAGGTGATGTTCTGAGACGCTTTTCTGCTTAACACGGATGTAAAGAGTGATTACTTGGGTTACTGTAGCCTTCCAGTTGAACTGAAGTCCTTATATTCTGGCTGTTGGATCATTTCTGCACATGAATGAGCAGGTACAAAGGTGTTTCTAGGTTTTAAAATAGGCTGCGAGTGTATATCCCTGTCCTGTCTATGTGTTGTCTAATCTCAAATGAGCTATTTGCATTCTTACTTTTCTCATTCGAGTGTGCATTAGTGAGAGAAACAACAGTGTCAATCAAAAGAGCTGCCATCATGGATGAGGATCGGTGGTCTTCTTGATCGGCTGCACCGGAACAGACTGCGTCCGTATGTACAGAGGGACGAACCTGTAAGGTGTTTCTAAAGCAATAAACCGAAAACAACATGGCCTCAGATCGAAACAAAAGAAAAATAAAACAGATTTACAGATTTTAAAAGATCATGCAGTAACAAGTTACAGTCCAGTCTGGTAAGAGGCTCGTTAAAGGGATACAAAGGGAAATACGCTTGTCGTATGTGCCTTCAATTCGATCAGAGATTGTACAAGGAGATCACAGAATATTCACAAATTCTTAAAAATAACACATTTAGACCCAGAAAACAAAATAGCTTTTTGGGTAAAATTACAGGTGTAAATATTACATCCAGAGAAACCTGTCCTTCTCTCAGCAATGTCTGTTTTCTATCAGAAGCAGTGGATACGTCCTAAGCCTCATTCTAGCATGGAAAAGGATGTGATTTAGGACTTAGTAAGTTTGTTGTGTTGGAAATAATGCTCGAAATAAAATAAAAAAAAAAAAATGATACAAATGCAAATGTGCATCAGATCTCAGTGGCTTTCCAATGATGGACGAGTAATCTCTTCACCGATTGGTTGTTGTCCAGACAGGAGTCACCATGGACATGTATTGCTACCTCAGCGACCATGTGCAGTTTATCAGCTGAACATCTCAGGCATCAGTCTTCTTTTCTTTTTGTGAGGAAAATGTGCATTTCTGTCATTCGGCTTCTCGGTGCTGTGCAACGCTGGACGCAGCGGAGTCCGTCGTGGAAAATGGACGCCGTGGACGCCAGGAGATAGGAATCTTGAAAGTAAGGTCAGAAACAAAAAGAGGATGAGTGCGAGCGAAAGATGGGACCGTGTCTGGTTACTGTGAGGCTTGCGAGGCCGTGCTCTCGGGTTTGCTGTCCTGGCCCGGAGGCGGCGCCTTAGCCCAGGGTCTGCTGTTGTTGAGCCCTGGCGAGCTGGTGAAGTCGTCGTCGTCGTCGAGGCCGTTGGTGGCGTCGTACTGCGTGTTCTCCAGCCGCGTGATCAGCCGCTCGTCCTCGTCGCCAAACTCACCGCCCATCAGAGTGGGCTCGCCCACTACCATCACGTCCTGCCGATCAAACCAAGACAGGGCGAGGTTAAAAACATTTAAAATGTATATATAAAACGTAAAGCTCTAATATAATGATACGATTAAGTAGATTGATTTAGATTCAACTATAAAAAGATAAATCATTTTATTATTGCAAATCAACAGGAAACAGCACAGGTCAAAGTATATTTACAAAAAAAAATCACTTGCATTTATATAATTCGGCTTTTGAAAGTTGAATCACAATATTGAATCACAAGAGTTGACTCCCTTGGCTCCAGAACGACTCAATGCCATTTTTCTCTCGAAACTACTGTAGACAGTTGGTGAAATTTTGACTAGTGCCTGTTTAGCTCGATATTATTTTTACAAAGAAACACTTACACACAAACACTTGATCTGATCGTATTTTTCTACAATTTCTTGATGATGATGTAAAATGATGATACAAACCATGAGCTGATCATACTGTTCTGTTTCAACAAATACTTGAGGGTGGACACTGTTGATCTACTGTAAAATATCAATATAATGTACTTTATTTTATTTTTGTATTATTTACTGTATTTGTTCTACTTCCACTGATATGACTAGCATACTTAGACCTGAATATTCTGTTGAATTCTTAAATTAGATCGGTCAGAAGGTGATTAATTGTCTAAGAAACAGATCTGAAAGCAGTTCAGCGGTTTAGTATATAGTAATATATTGTATAATATAATATATAAGTATATATTGTGCTTGTTCTATTACATTGTTGTTTCTACAGTAACAAACATCCACTGGAACTCCAAAGTCACACATTGGAATTTTTAGAAAGGAAAGCAGGTGATCATTGATGTGGTGAAGTTTTTGGTAAGGAGATGTTTACTTAAAATTCATGGAAGGAGGCTCCAATGTCAGAATTTTTTAATCTGCCAGGTTTTTTTTCAAGCTTGTATTTAAAGGACATTAAATGTAGCCATAAATGGATATAGAGGACTGAATGACTGAGAGTTATTGTCACATCCCCTGTACAATCCTGACCTCGCTTCAAGCCATTTCCACATGTTTGGGCCATTAAAGGAGTTTCTGGGAGGCCAGTGTTTCAGACTTGAATCCGGCAGTCTGATCATGGCTAAGGCGCAGTGAGAAAACTTTTTACCTTGATGGTGTCCAAGCACTAGTGAAACGCTGGGATAATTGCAGTGGATTATATAGAAAAATAAAAGTACAATAGCTCCACTTCATGCCAGACTGCATCGCTGATTATTTTCTTGTATTAGCAGCTTCTGAGGTGTTTTTCTTCCTTCCATACATCACTTTGCTGATGAAGTGTCGGCACCCGCTAATCTCCTAATCTGGTAAATACAACTGCTCAGTTGAGTGGGTGGGTGGGGGGTGGTTGAGGCAGGGGTACGCTGATGCTATCAATTATGCAGAAAACATTAATTTACCAAAACACTGTGAAATAATTCTTAATCAAATCACTATCCGTTATAAACGTCTCGTCTCCCTCTTGCTCTCCGTCACACTCTTTCTCCGTGTCTCCCGGCGGGCTGCGAGGCCTCATGCGCGGGCCGCTGAGCTCCCGCGCCTCCTCTTCAATCCGTAATTACACTCATTCATTAAGGTGGGCTTTTGGACTAAATCACAATATCCACATGCTGATTTGTCAATTTACATAGCTAATTAACTCATTAGCAGAGATGTTAGTGATGGGGGGAAAAAACGACCGCTGCTTGCCAACGAGCCTTGAATTCGCCATCTGTTTTTGAAAGGCAACTGTCGCCCTCCACTCAGGGTGTGAAACCAGGGGCCAAAAACACACACACACACACACACACACACACACACACACACACACACACACACACACACACACACACACACACACACACACAACCAAACAGTGCTGCATCTCACAGGTTCCAGCTGGTGTTCTGACTAAAGCTACCGAATAAGAAGCGTGTTCTACGTACTCATCTCATTAGCTTTAGCATGTGGATAGACATGAGCATTAAAAAATTTAAAAGTTCTTTAAAGTATACTGATCCAGAATCAGTTCTTCTGTCCTGAGCTATGAACAAAAAGCAAGAATGCAAAGTAACTATTAATGGAAGAAAGATGCAACAGGGCATGATGCTGTAGGAAAACAATCAACAATGGGAAATGGTTTTCTGATTTGACACAAAGAGGCATAGTTACCTCCTAAAGATATTCTTCATCCAATAAAGTCACCAGAAATTTGCATCAAATAATAATAATAATAATAATAATAATAATAATAATAATAATTGCAAGTAACGAAGATCGGGCCCAAGCACCTGTACCATCACCGCCTGGGCTCACCAGAAAGACAGTGGGCACATGCATTTAACTTAGGGGACATACCAATACCATTCTGACATAATTTTAGAATACTGTAAAAATTTTGTTAAGACCTCAAAAAAGCCCTGGAAGATGAAAAAAAAAGCATCACACTACTCAAGAAGTTATTACCCACTTTTTTTGGTATAAATTTAAGGCACCGTCACAACTGAACTGTGTGCGATATCAAAAATCCCTTCGCAATTTTGCATCCTCAATGTCTTGAGATTACAGTGGCCTGGTTTGTTGGCAGTTGTATAAATCCCCTAGGAGGAGTATATCAAAAGGCACTGGGTGCATTTTGAAAATGACCTAAAATAACTGACTTCCTGTTGAGTAGAGCCCACTATGACACTTCAGTTTAATGAGATCTAAATGTGTTTCGCATGTTTACATGCAAGTGTGTATGAGCTATGAGGCACAATCTCGTGTGACGGCCATGGTCCACGCCCAGGAGTCCTAATGGCACAGATTCCAACCTGTGAGCTGATTTACATGACGTTTTGAGTATGTGAAGATCCCCAAAAATGCCAGGGGGTGAAAATCCTTAGAAGAACAACACACTATGAAGTAATAGCGCTGATAGCGCCCAAATAATAATAATACCCCAAATAATGAAAAATTTTTTTTTTACCTCACTTTTTTTCAGCTAAGTAGTAAAAAGTCCTTCTAAACTTCCAAACTGTATTCTTTTAAAAATAATTTTAGTAATTATCAGCTGAAATTTTATTAAAAAAAAAAAAAGAAAAAGCATTCACGTCTTTGATGAATTCATAATCACCAGATGAAAAATGTGGATTTCCAGTAATATAATGTTGGAAGCCAATATGAAGTAAGAACTGGACGTGGCCTCCTTACCGTAGTGTGGACACACTAATAAAATTAGGCTAGGCTGTCCATTTGGAGGAATGCTTTAATATTCCCTGTAGCAAGCAGAACCTTCTTTATGGATGCTAAGATACCTTAGTTATCAAACGAGTCCATGAAGAACCATTTTTTCCTAGAGCATAATATCAGAATGTACAGTATCTTTACCTTTAAAACACAAGCACTATGTTGTTTTATTAAATTCTGGGACCATTTAGTTAAAAGAATCTCTAAGCCATCATCACTTAAGTCATTAATGAAATACATTTAATAAAATCAAGTTGTAGGAGGAGAAAAATAGAGTGCAAGCTTTATTTACAGATTTTCCATATAGAAAATTCGATTACAGGAGTTTGTGTTTCCCCTTGCTGTTGTTTGAATAAAGAGAAAATGCCAGTGAGATTTGAAATACAGCCGTGAATACGTTGGTGTAATAAAACAGTTTAATTATCTCTACTATTACTAAGAGATCTGCCAGACTTATTTAACTCCAGAGTACCATCCATTCAATCATCTTATATACTGCTTATCCTGTGTGCAGGGTCACGGGAGCCTATCCCGGGAGACTTCAGGCACAAGACCTGGACAGATAGCAATCCAATACAGGGTACACACACACACACACACACACACACACACACACACACACACACACACACACACACACACACACACACACACACTACGGGCAATTTGGGAACACCAATTAACATAATCTATACTGTGAGAGAAAACCAAAGTACTGAAGGAAATCCACCAAGCATATGCAAAATTCCATGCCCACAGATCTGAGGCAGGAACTGAACCCACTGTGCCACAGAGCTAATCACTACGCAACTGTATAGCTGTTCGTATTCATATATCACTCAAAAATGGGACAAAGGAAAAAAAATCTATACTTTTTTGGATAGGGCCGGGGATTTCGAATCTCCTGGAAGCCCCGTCCCCTCACATTTCTCAAGAGACTCATTTAGCATTCCTGTGATGGGAAACTTAACAGGCTTACGTAACAGGCTAGCCTCATACACTTAACATCGGCCAACTACATGGTGGGTCAAAAGTCTGGCTCCATAGACAATTTCTTTTCATTCTGAATTAGAAATTACAGCAGCTGCTGTAAAAATATGCGTAAATGCTGAATACAAGGACAGTGAAAGTGTCTTAACTCTGATTTCCTCCCACAGTCCAAGGACCTGCAGATTAGGCTAATTGGTGTTGTGTGAATGAGTGTGTGTATGTACGTGCCCTGCGATGGACTGACACCCTGTCCAGGGTGTACACCGCCTCGGGCCCTGAGTCTCCTGGGATAGGATCCAGGCCCCCCGCAACCCTGAATACAGGATAACGCGGTACAGACAATGAGTGAGTGAGTGAGTGAGTGAAAGTGTGCAATGAAGATGATCCTTTAGAAGATCGTTCTGGGCTGATTCTTTTACTGACTTCAAAAACAGTGATGATATTTTGGGATTAAAAATGTGTTTGGCTGAAAATTGGCACTTGTGGATAAAAAAATTTTTACCTAAAAGATTAAGCGTTAAAATGACGTGTCAGATGTAAAACAAATAACTTTAATAGTGAAAAGAATTTGAAGGGGAATAAAGAAACTTAGACAGCTAATTTGTAAGAGGATTATATTGGAAGTTTGCTGTTGTGTATTATTATTATTATTATTATTATTATTATTATTATTATATTCAAGAAAAACTGGGACTTGTGATGAAATGTCTCATGAATGAAGGTGTAAAACTGACATTCACAGAAGACTTCAAGCACAGCACAATGATGAGACTGTTAGCCACAGTAAAACATTTGAATGGTGAAAACGTTTTAAAGAAGGCCATACATCCTGGCCGAGGTGGTTTGGAGCTCACTGCAGTCGTTCCTGTGAATATTAAGAGAGTGGAACGCCTGATCTGTGAAAATCGATAGATAACTTATCACTAACTCTTCCTCAGGTTACAAGTTACACATAATCATTTACCCACACCACTTGTACATTACAGGAACTCAGCTGGGAGTTGCCACATGCCCATTTCCACATGTTTGGGCAATTAATGGAGTTCCTATAAGGCCGTGGGTTTCAGACATGGAATAGGAGTTTCATCCCGAGTTCAGCGTACTAAGGAAAATTTCTACATTGACGGTATCGAAGCACTAGTGAAACTCTAGGATAAGTGCATTAGTGCAGCAGGGGATTATATAGAGAAATAAAGGGAGTTTTTATTCTGCATAATCAAAAGTCCCAGGGTGACTTGAAAACCTTCATATACTGTATACTTTAAAAGCATTGAACTGCTGCCAGGGTTTTATATGGTAACCATTTCAAAATACACTGCTAATCTCGCCCTTGTTCTCCATAAACCTGAAACAGTTGAAATGATCTGTTCTGGATGATTAAATGTATTATTGCAAAAATAAATAAATAAATAAAAAAGTGGGGAAAAAAGAGCGAATCAATATTACAGAAGCTTATCTATGATGAAAATTAAGAAAATTAAGGACATTTGCATAATCATGCTTCATCCGTCTTACAACAACAAATTAGGATGGACAGGTGACTGTCAGGATGATAAAAGACAGCGCTTTCATAATCGTTCACACTGCTGTGATGTACTTTTAGCAGTAGGGGGCACTGTTGTAGCAGCGCCTGTTACATGGCCTCCTCGCACCGCTCCACCGACGATCACATGACCGCCTCATTGTGATAGGGCTCACGTCGGAGAGTGCTCATTGCTGTACAACTGCACAGACAAAACCGAACGGCCCCGCTACATATGTAAGCAGCATGTTCTTCTCCACAGAGCGTGGCTCGGCTCCACAGGCTCCGTGTTCTGCTTTAAGATGGAGGGGGCCAAGCGTTCAGTGACACACACACACTTCAGATATATATGTACGATAACGAGAGCTGGCACCGAGTCAGTGGCTCACACTAACACTTTTCTCACAGTGTGTGTGTGTGTGTGTGTGTGTGTGTGTGTGATGTATGTGTGTGTGCATGTTCCTTTCAGAGCAAGTATGAATTCTCGCAATTAAAGTCGTTCCTAGTGAGAGGGGGAACAAAGCTCAAAGGGTAAAAAAACAGTCAGGCGTTGGTGTAAATTAACGTCAGATGTTTCATATGTTTCATGTTCCGTTATTATTGCTAGCCAACAGATTAGCTATTGCTTTTACACAGAGTTGCTAGCTGCTATATCCTAATAAACTGTAATTCAGTGTCACTGGTGCGTGTGTTCATTAAAGAAAAACTTGTGCTCTCCGTTTGAAGTTTTATCTGGATTAAAGTTAATGAAAATGTATGTCTGTTTTTTGCTGCGTATGTTATTCACAGCGTACAGCCGTTAAGCCTATGCAAAACAGCCAGGGGTGCTCTTTGTGATTTTAGAATTGTTTCCAGATTTATAATGATCTTTATTTTTATACAAAAAATGTTGCCGATTTTTAGTATAACCATGTACAGCATTTCAATTTAGCAGGAACTTAAATTTTCAGTCTCAGAAATAAAAATTGACACAAAAGAAAAAGGTCTAATCAGTTTTATCCGCGCACATGCAATACTCCAGGCAGGCAGCAGAGGGCGAACACTTTAGCTAACACTAGCAGATACACTACACTACAGTTACATTATTATAGCTACTAGTTAATCATATGGCTTAGAATCATGTTTTATTGATCGATTTAATTTATACAACTACGTTGTAGCCAGTATAAACAGACATTTTTTAACCAGCTTCTACTTGACTATACAGAGTCAGCAAAAAAAAAAAATGCACACACTTGTACACACTTCAGAAAAAGTTTCTGTTGCTGAAACTGAAGGTACGCTGTTACGAAGCGCGGAAGCTCAGCTTATTACTATACAGCTTTATCCAAATTAGCTGTTACTATAGCAATGATAAGCTATTAAAGTGTATTTAAATTCATAAAGCACAACTTAATCAATATCTCTTGAACAATCAGATTTGAGAATTCAGTAGTGCTGTAGAGCAGTATAACACAGGATATTATAGGGCCATGCCTCCGGCACGCATACAGTACATGAAGTGTAACACATGAAGTGTGTGTGCACACACACACACAAAATGAAGGATGCCATAAAGATAAAAAATGAAATGCAATGCACATGCACACACAAGCAACTACACACCAACTCACACACACAGTATCAACCTGATGAGACTCTCAGCCCTTAAAATTATCATCTTTTAGTATCTAAAATAAGAATGTTAGTACAAATCAGTTAATTATGATGTTGTATATACATACAATGTTCACCTAGGACAATTCAATTATTCTAATGTTGATAAAATAATTCAAATTTATTCCTAAAAATTAATATACACTGCAAAATGCTGCAAAATAAATATAAATTGTATTTTATGAATATAAATAAATATAAATTGTATCATTTAATATTTTGTTTTTACTAGTATTGAACCAACATTTTTTTATAATTACACTATTCTGTACATAGAATCCTACATTTTATCCTAAAAAACATCCATACATTACTAATAAACAACAACAACAACAACAAAAAAAAATATATATATAATTATTATATATATATATATGTGTCAATTTTTACCTATCTGAGCTTACTAGTAACCTTCAGCACAGTGTGCAAAAACGTGAAGAGCTCGAATGTGCTCCAAATCCACACTAATCCCCCAGTCAGCATTCGCAGTTCCTATTGTGTGCCGTGACTCTGGGGAACAGCTACGTACTACAAATCCCATCAGCCATTTGCAAATAAATGCAGCCCTGCTTCCCGCTATTGCTCCCTTGGTGAAAGCTGTAACACTTGTGGGTTGAAGTGTGCGTTTGACCCGGGGGCTGAGCGAGACTCACCAGGGACGAGAAGCCTGGGGATAAAAAGGCACTTGAGGATAAATGCCTCGGGGTTAACCGTTAACACTCGTGCTCTGTTCGCTACACACATTTATAGCAAAATATAATACTTCTATATAATATTATAGTTTTATAAGATAACTAATAGCTTTGTCTCAATTATTAATGCAAAGTTTTCATGACCCTGAGGCCAAAAATAAAATGCAATCCTACAAGATATGCAGTGTGATAGGTTTCAAAATAAATAAAAAAAACACCACCACTGCCAACAATAACAACAACAACAAAAAATGCCAATCATGTTATGATTAATTTTAAAAGAAAGAAAAAATTATATTAATCATAAGTTTGATTCTTTCTTTTTAAAAGTGGTATACTTTTTATTGTAGGCATTTCCCTCAATATCCAGTTAAAAAAATATTTTTCCAATTCAAATTCAGACCTTTATAGAGCTTTTAACAATATACATTTTCACAAAAAACAGCATTTTTTGTTTCATGTTTGACATCAAAACTGTAAAATTTTCTGTTCAATTGTAAAACTCAACTTCATTTCTCAAAATCGTGTCTCCATTCACAAAATCATGAGGGGGGTGTTCAAACTTCTGCAAATGACTGAATATACATTCATGTTCTAGTTCAAAATCAGTCAAATTTTCTGTAACATTTCAATTTTTCAATTAGGTTCATCCTATTCCCAGTTGACTCATGCATAATATAAAGTTATAAAAAAGAAATGATTGCATTTAATTTAAAGCCTTATATAATTTAAATGAAGTATGTTTTAAACTTGAAAATGTTCTTTTTAGTTGAGAAATCATCTTTTTCCTTAAAAGGTTTAAGAAAATCATAAACTGGCCTAAAGGTTGTCAGTTAAATCTAAAAAAAAAAAAAAAAAAGATTTAACTGACAACCTTTAGCCTTGATTGCGCTTCCACAGTTTGAATCCTGAAATATGCCATCAGGGAACAAAACCCCTTCATAGATGTGATAACCTGGTCATTCAGTACATTCAGGTCGTCAGCTGACTTTATATTTTTGCCACATCACGTTACTGAGTCTAAACCTGAGCAACTGAAGCAACCCCAGATCATAACACTGCCTCCAGAGGCTTGTACAGTGGACACTGTGCACCACTTCATCACTTTCCTTCTTACCTTGACACGCCCATCACTATGTAATAGGGTCAATCTGAATTCATCAAATCTTGTAAAGTCCAATCTTTATGCTCCTTTGAACGGTCCTGGAATGGATGGTCCTAACACTAGCCTTCAGAATTTTAATAATGTACCAGACAGTTCTTAACCCAATTCCAGTCATTTCAGATCTCCTTAACTGTTTTCGGTGCTTGATGAAGACCAATAATAATTTGACCTTATTGAAGTGGTGACATTTTTATTTTTGGCCCGGTATTTATCTACTGTATTACATAGTCTGAGTGGACATAGTACATTATTATATTATTATACGTATTACCATAATGCACTACTACCATATGTTCTATCAAGACGGGTTAAAGCGGATGACTCCCCGTGAACTCAGCTCACATTACAGTTGTGCTCTGTTTGGCTTCCGCTTACCACTAAAGCTCCATAAAACAATATGAAGGAGTTGTGTCAAGTCGCTACAAATGCAAGCTGGACTTGTATAATTAATGCCGTAAAAGCTTTTACCACAGAACTACTAAACGAACGAAGTGCTGAAGCATAAGACAGAGCATGTGGATGAGAAAATATAAAGAATATAATAGGTGATTTTCTGGTATATACTGTATTACTGAAAACCGCAGGGTTTCTCTGTTGTTGCTTTTATATCTCAAAAATCAGGTTTAAAATATGTAAAAAAGAAATTGCGAGACAAATACTATTGACTTTTGCCTTTTACAGCAATTTACTTTCTTCATTATCACCTGTTTCACGTTAGCCCTTGATTAATTTGTCTTTTTGAATTGCCGCGTTGTTTTTTATGTACCTTCATGAAGTCTTGCCAATTGGTATGATGCTTATGTCACTAAATCTGTTTTCTAATCGTATCTCCTTAGGTGTTTTCTTGCTTTTGACCCCTGATCTCTTGATCATGTTGCTTGTCATCTCTTCGCACGATCCAGACCGTCTCAAATAAAAACCTGAGCTGTTGAGGTGAAATTTACAGACAATTCCCTTTAATATCGTCAAAGTACGACGTACTGTACGTTCGCGTAAAACCGGGACTTTTTGTCTGATTGTGCATAATTGATCCGCTGGCCTCCCGGGAACTCCCGAGCATGTGAAAATATCTTGAAGCAGGGGTCAGGACTGTACGGGGGAGGTGGGGGAGGGGCATTCAAGTTCCTGTAATATGCAAGTGGTGCTTGTGAATGATTGTGTGTACAGTTTTCACATGAAGATGCGAGAGATTTTTTTGCTGAATGTTCATTGTACTGGAAGTCTTCTGTAAATGTTAATCAGGTTTATATCTTCACATTCATGAGAAATTTCATCACAAGTCCCAGTGTGACTTGAACAAACAATTTTGAATAAAAACTGATGATGGCAGCGAGGCCAGGGTCGAGCACTGCTTGTGACTGAAACGAGGAGTCGGAGAGAACGAGCCTGTAATGAGTGAAAGCTTGTACCTGTATGCTGTTAAAGAATAATAATAATAAATAAATAAATAAATAAATAAACACACAGTGTCACTCTTTCTCTGACACCACCACCACCAATTTTACAGAATTAATTCTCAGAGAAACATCTAGACCTGGAGCATCCCCACATATACAGTACATATCTGTATGTGTGTGTGTGTGTGTGTGTCTGTGTGTGTGTGTGTGTGTGTAGGTGTACAGTATATTATGTATACTGTATGTATGCTATATGACACTAATACATTTATAATAGCTTTTCTTTTTCTTGCAGGTGTCCATGTTGTGTTTTATGTGTGCATTCATAGTTCCGTGTGTGTGTGTGTGTGTGTGTGTGTGTGTGTGTGTGTGTGTGCGTGTGTGTGGATGCGTAAACGGAGGAACTCGGATGCTTACAGGTACCTGGCTGCTCAGGTTGAAACTGTTGGCCGGACTGCGTTTCTTGCTGCCTGTGCTGTTGCCAAGGCTGCTGTTAGACGTGCTGCTGGCCGAGTTCTTCCTCTTCCTTCTCTTTGTTGTGGTCTGTCGAGTAGGCTCTGAGCAGACGCACACATGCACACACGCACACACGCACACACACAGACACGCACTTAGAAACAAGCTTACTTTGTAAAAAGATAAAATGTACATACACAAGCAGAAACCAGGGAGTAATGCAAGACATCTCCTAAGACTGGTCCTATTAAGAGAAAACCTGTTATATTCTATAGCAATATACAGTAAATGTGTGTTATATGCACATGTAATTAACACAAATACTGTTTACTGCATTGAAGAAAAGCACTATTCATTCATAATAAAATAATATTTCATATGTTGTTGTTAATCAAACAACATATGAAACAACAGCTAAATGCTTTTTAGCATGTTCAAGGGCGTTCAGGTCAAACAGGGACTTTTGAATGGACAGAATAACAGAACACAATTAGGAGTAAAATCTCCTTTTATTTCTTTATATAATCCCCTGCTACACTAATGCACTTATCCCAGTATTTCACTAGTGCTATGGATACCGTCAGGGTAGAAAGTTTTCGGGGCCATGATCAGACTGCCTGCTTCTAGTCTGAAACGCTGGCCTCCCAAATGGCTTGGAGCAAGGTCAGGACTGCACGGTGGATGTAGCAACAACTCCCAGCATTACAGATGCTGTAATGTGCAAATGGAGTTGGTGAACGATTGTGTGTACAGTTCTCACTGACAGATGCGTCTCTTCTGTAAATGGGCACAAGTTATCCGTTGATATTCAAGGATCAGGCGCTCTACTCCTCGAATGTTCACCGGAACGACTGCAATGGGCTCCGAGCCACCTCGGCCTGACGTACTGCCTTCGTTAAAACGTTCCCATTACCGTACTGTCCTTGAAATTTTCTGTAAATGTCAATCAGTTTTATGCCTTCATTCAGGAGAAATTTCATGTTTGACTGAAATGCCCTGCATACTATATATGTTCTATGCTCATGTTAATAATGCTTTAAATATTACAGTATTGATTTTAAATACTTACTAATCAGTATATTTATCTCAACTTGTAAATAGAGATAAACATTTTTACTGTATATACTACATGCATACACATTCATCTGTAAACAAGGTATTCAGTGCCTTTTTTTTTTTTTTTTTTTTTACCATTTTTAGCTGATACCAGACCCTGATCCAAAAGTAAATACAGTACTGTACAGTATATTTAGAGAACAACAGTGTGTATGTGGTGCTGGCAGCGGTATGCAACTTTGTAAACCCTTTTACTTTTTGTGAATGCAATTCATTTGCTGACACGCCCCTGTTGCTAAAACAAAATATTTCTCAGAAGTTGCCTTTTACAAGAAAAAAAAGCCGAAGTGTTGCTGTTTTCTGTTCCATTGCATATCCATTTCATTGTAATATTGTGATTGACATTTTTTTCTTCAAAATGATAGAAATAGTGTATATAATAACATAGGCATAAATTCATAAATTAAAAGAGAATTGAATTATCAAAAAATATCAAATCATTATTTCAATTCAATCCAAATTATCCAGTGATTCGGTTCTAATCACTATATTTTTAAAATGTAATTCTCAAGTAAATTTATACTATGTTTTTGCTGTTATATTAATTGATCTACACTTTTTATTGTTTTTTTTTTACCTTAATATTTAATAGACTTGTGAAGGGAAAACTTTTTTGAAGCATTCAGCTCAAAGTCATTTTTCACATCATTCTTGCAGAACATAAAATGACACATTCTTGGTTAGAAGTCATCGTAAGAAGCAGAACAAGTACCTTTCTTGTGATTTGTGGGGAAGATTTCCGTTTTGAAGTTCTGTGGATGTCCCGCTGCAAACCACAAAGTCAAAAAATAAAATGAGTTTAACGCGATTATGCGAACAGAGGCCTAACGTACGGTCAGTCCAAACTCGGAATGAGAAAAAGGATCATTCTAATGAACAATGAAATTTTTTTTTAATTGTGTACATAATATGATGATTGAAATTATGTAATAGAAAAAACTATGATAAAAATATAACTTTTTGAAAGATATATGAAAGTCAGATTATGACATAAATCTATTATTCAGAAAGCCTGTGTGAATTTTTTAAAGGGCTTCATATGAATTATTAGCAAATACAGTCTTGCATAAGTATTCACACCCCATTCTCACAGCCTGTGAAATTTTCCAAATTTTGCAGGGTTACATTTTGATTTCCACAGTATGGTGCTAAGTATAATATTTATTTAAGGGCAAAAAATGTGATGGTTAACTTAATAATTCACTTCCTGTGCTGATGCTTGGTGAGACTATCTCTGTTTGCAATTAGGATATGTCTGTTTCAGCTTCGCACATCTTGATCCTGATGTTTTCTGCACATTGTTCTTGGTGAACTGGACGGAGACGTGTTGCTGAACGTCAATTTCCTTGCTATAGACTCTCGATCGGATTCTTAACACATTCTCGGTGTTGACCCAGGCCTCCACTCGTGTTGTGTGCTAGTGTGCTTAGTTACTCTGTCCTATTTAAGGGGTAAAAACTATGTTTCTTATGGGTTATTTTGTAAAGGTTCATGACATAAAAATACCTCTTGACTAAAATAATAAACCAATAAACAAATCATTTCAGTTCTTGGTTATGATGTGAATTTGCAGAGTGAACTCTACTACTGTAGAACCAAATGCTACTATTCCAGTTGGCATTCTGACAATTTAAAATAAAAACAACGCTCCACCTGAGGAAATGTTCATCGTTCACTTCAGTTTTATGGGTAAAGACAATAAGGAAAGATAACAATGTTATCATATCCACAACTAAAATAGTCAAAAACCTGCCGTACAGACGAAATCCAGACAATTCTGGCTCCTGGTGTGTTTACCAGTGAGGGTGTGTGTGTGTGTGAATGACGCACGGAAACAGCACAAAAAAGGACTTATCAGTGTATAAACGTGGCCGTCCTTCCTTCCTGCCCTCGACTCGGACCGTGTTTCAGCAGAATTGGAGGAAAAGAAGGAGCCGCGGCTCGGACGGAAACGGCCGTTACAGAGGATTCACAGCGCGGAGCGAGAGTGTGACGGAGGCCAGACGCCATTCAGGAGCGGAAGTAGAGGAAAATCCCACAAATTAATACCAGGCTCACTGACAGCTTCACGAATGCTAAATTTGCAAACGTCTGCCACAGTGACATGGGGCTTAACTTTTGAAAGAATAATCAAAATGGACCACCAGACAAAACAACTGGGGTCATGAACATGTGTGGAAATTCTAATGAGAAACACTGAGTTTGTCCTTCATTTACAGCTACTTTAAAAATCTAAATCTTTGAATATTTAAAAATTTCATTTTTTTATGTACTATGTACATTTCTAATATTTTTTTAAAATATGTAAAACAAAGAGATCTATTTGTGGTGCCTGCATCATTTCTTCGAAGAATGCTATTTGATCTTTACTAAAGTTTTATTTCATGTCAGCAAAAGCGTTTATGCTAATCAGTATGACTAGCTGAAAAAGTGAAAAGGAAACAAAAAATGTTTTCCACAAACTGGATAAATATGAGTAAAGCTCCGGCCTCATGGACTCTCGTGTTTGTCAGTCGGTTAAATCAGGATGTGTTCAAGCAAGCCATATTCAAGTTTCGCATTCGTTCCGCACTGCTTGTAATGAACTTCGCATCGCTGAGCACCGCACTGAGACACGTCCCCTATAAATTCCCACTATGCATCCACACTGAGTGAGCCCCGCACCTCCCTAACACGCTTTAAAGATCTATAACCAGCATCTCTCCTCACTCGAAGTGTTCATGTCCTAATGCAGAAGTGTTTCCTGAACTGGAAAGCAAAAAAAAAAAAAGGGTCTGGCTGGGATTGGTTTCGGAAATTACTTAGTTATGTATATATTCTGTTAGCATAACGCATACAAATGATGTATACAATGGCTCAGTGTGTGTGTGTGTGTGTGTGTGTGTGTGTGTGTGTGTGTGTGTGTGTGTGTGTGTGTGTGTATACCTGGAGGTGCCACCATACGCTGCCATTTCTGAAAGAGGCACGTCTTCAGACAATCTCTGGGACTGAGACTGTACGTCTTGTGTCTGGACATGAGCTCCTGCATGGGCTCTAGGATCACACACAGCTACACACACACACACACACACACACACACACACACACACACACACACACACACACACACACACACAGAAAGTGAGGCAAAATACTAGGTATACTACATGTATATCTATTTATAGATATATAAATCCACATATGTGACATATACACACACAGTATACCCACACACACAAACTGTATATACACTATGTACAGTATATACACACAAATACACACACAAACATTTTATATATAACGTTAAAATGCCCTTGATTAGACAGAAACATAAGTGGATAATGCCATTATATGTTATTTCTGGAATTTAATAATTTAATAATTTAATAATAATAATAATAAGATTTTGGATGAAAAACAAGACATAAAACAAGAATTGCCTTTGACCACTAATAGAGATATTCATCATTTTACATTTGTTAGGCAGCAGGTAGATAAAGCAATTTCACACGCATGCACGCACACACAGTATCCGTTTGATTTTCATGGTGCTGACTCGAACACGGCCTCATCCACTCACACTTCCACCGTTTCTGGTGAACAATCCCTGGCCCGGGGCCGAGACAGCGCAGCTATTTCCAGCATGAATGTGAGGAAACCCGCAGCCTTCCTCGGCCGCAGCACCTCATCCGTCCTAGTTCAGGAAACAGAGCTCGAGTGGAGCTGCTGATAACCTCGAACGTGCGCACTACACTAAGGAGCCCCATTTACAGGGTATTTTTACCCCAATTTGAAGGTAGGAAACCATAAGAGAAATGACCATGAGTAGCAAAAAATGAGGCTCAATAGCGTTATCAGGAATCAGTCCAAGGTTCGACATCCCACTGAATGCACCTGTGTGCAATATACAATTATTATATTTCATGCAGGGAAAGGCGGTGGAGGCCTGGGTACCTGACAGTGTTAGAGATTAAGATATGGAATTGGTTTCTTACAGTCTTGGTTAAGGAGACATGGGCTTAATTATGTATTTATGAAGGTGTGGCCTTGGTGCCCATCGGTCTTAGCTGAGGAGGCGTGGCCTCTGTACCTGTCAGTCCCAGTGCCATTGGTGTCTATCAGTGCCACCACAGGACGTCTGAGCCCATCATTCCCTGTAAGGTATGCATCGCCTTAATGATCATATTTTAATATAAGCGAAGGAGATGTGGCTTTGGGACTTGTCAGTCTTAGTAATGTAGAAATGGTCTCTATGCCTCTATCAGTCCTAATAAAGGAGGTGTGGTTTCAGTCCCCATCAGTCCTTGTTACACAGATGTGGTGTCTTAATAGTGAATGAGCCATAGTCTCCGTGCCTGTCAGGCTCGGTTAAGGAGCCATAGTCTCTGTGTGTGTCAGTGATAAAGGTGATGTGGTTTAAGGACCAGCCAATCCTTGTTCTGTGCTCATCAGTCCTGCTAAAGTAGGTGTGGCCTCCGTGCCTGTCAGTCTCAGTTAAATGGATGTGGCCTCTGTGACAGGCTTAGTTAAATGGGTGTGGCCTCTATGCCTGTCAGTCTCAGTTAAATGGGTGTGGCCTCTGTGACAGGCTCAGTTAAATGGGTGTGGCCTCTATGCCTGTCAGGCTCAGTAAAGCAGCTATGGCTGTTGTGCCTGTCAGTCTCACTTACGTAGGTGTGGTCTCCCCGCCTGTCAATCTTAGGTAAGTGTGGCCTGAGTGTCTGTCAATCTTGGAAAAATAGGCGTGGCTTGTCTGCCTGTCAGTCTTAGTTAAGTAGGTGTGGCCTCTGTGTCTGTTGGGATTAGGTAAGTGGGTGTGGCCTCTGTACCTGTCAGTCTTAGTTAAGTAGGTGTGGTCTCTGTATCTGTCGGTCTTAAAGTAAAGTAGCTGTGGCATCTGTGCCTGTCAGTCTTATTTAAGTAGGTGTGGCCTCTGCGCCTGTCAGTCTTAAAGTAACGCAGGTGTGCCCTCTGTGCCTGTCCGTCTTATTTAAGTCGGTGTGGTATCTGTGCCTGTTCGTATTAGTTAAGTGGGTGTGGCCTCTGTGCCTGTCAGTCTTACTTAAGTAGGTGTGACCTCTGTGACTGTCAGTCTTAGTTAAGTAGGTGTGGCATCTTTGCCTGTCAGTCTTATTTAAGTAGGTGTGGTCTATGTGCCTGTCAATCTTAGGTGAGTAGGTGTGGCCTCTGAGCCTATCAGTCTTAGTTCAGTAGGTGGGGTCTCTGTGCCTGTTCGTATCAGTTAAGTTGGTGTGGCCTCTGTGCCTGTCAGTCTCATTTAAGTGGGTTTGGCCTCTGTGCCTGTCAGTCTTATTTAAGTAGGTGTGATCTATGTGCCTAACCCTCTTAGGTGAGTAGGTGTGGCCTCTGTACCTGTCTTAGGTAAGTGTGTGTAGTCTCAGTGTCTGTCAGTATTAGTTAAGCAGATATGCCCTTTCTGCCTGCCTGTCTTTAGTCTTTATCTAAGTAGGTGTATCTCTGTCCTGGTCAGTCCTAGCTAAGGAGCAAGCAATGTGCCTGTAAGTCTTAGTATAGTTATGACTCAAAAAGATGCATGGTTTAATGGAAAATCAGTTCTAGTAAAGTAGGTGTGGCCACTGTGCCTGCCAGTCCATGTAATGAATGCAAGATTCAATACTTTTCAAAGCCAACACTGAAACATATACAAGTGTGTGAGTCTCCATTATTGCACAGACGGTATAAGCGAGCACAGTGCTGTTTCTTCTCCTCATTCCTGCCGTGAAGCTGCATAGATAAACATATGTAAAGCCAAACATGGGATTGTTTGCAAAAACATCTGGCATGCTAAACAGCTGCAGCAGAGGCACTGGATCAGGAGCTCTGAGATGAAGAAAGCCGAACCATATTCTAATTTAATTCCAAATTCAGCTTAGACTTTGCTACATTTTCTTTTCCACTGTGCTTTATAATAACATGTCTGTGTGCTCAACATGCAGCAGAATGAAGCTGGTTCCAGGTTGATTAAAAAAAAAAAA
>JAAGKR010000376.1:143874-181374 GCA_011419295.1 Clarias macrocephalus
GCCATAGTCTCTGTGTGTGTCAGTGATAAAGGTGATGTGGTTTAAGGACCAGCCAATCCTTGTTCTGTGCTCATCAGTCCTGCTAAAGTAGGTGTGGCTTCCGTGCCTGTCAGTCTCAGTTAAATGGGTGTGGCCTCTGTGACAGGCTTAGTTAAATGGGTGTGGCCTCTATGCCTGTCAGTCTCAGTTAAATGGGTGTGGCCTCTGTGACAGGTTCAGTTAAATGGGTGTGGCCTCTATGCCTGTCAGGCTCAGTAAAGCAGCTATGGCTGTTGTGCCTGTCAGTCTCACTTACGTAGGTGTGGTCTCCCTGCCTGTCAATCTTAGGTAAGTGTGGCCTGAGTGTCTGTCAATCTTGGAAAAATAGGCGTGGCCTGTCTGCCTGTCAGTCTTAGTTAAGTAGGTGTGGCCTCTGTGTCTGTTGGGATTAGGTAAGTGGGTGTGGCCTCTGTACCTGTCAGTCTTAGTTAAGTAGGTGTGGTCTCTGTATCTGTCGGTCTTAAAGTAAAGTAGCTGTGGCATCTGTGCCTGTCAGTCTTATTTAAGTAGGTGTGGCCTCTGCGCCTGTCAGTCTTAAAGTAACGTAGGTGTGCCCTCTGTGCCTGTCCGTCTTATTTAAGTCGGTGTGGTATCTGTGCCTGTTCGTATTAGTTAAGTAGGTGTGGTCTCTTTGCCTGTCCGTCTTATTTAAGTCGGTGTGGTATCTGTGCCTGTTCGTATTAGTTAAGTGGGTGTGGCCTCTGTGCCTGTCAGTCTTATTTAAGTAGGTGTGGTCTCTGTGCCTATCAATCTGAAGTGAGTCGGTGTGGCCCTCTGTGCCTGTCAGTCTTATTTTCGTAGATGTGGCCTCTGTGCCTGTCAGTCTTAGTTAAGTAGGTGTGGTCTCTGTGCCTGTCAGACATATTTAAGTAGGTTTGCTCTCTGTGCCTGTCCGTATTAGTTAAGTGGGTGTGGGCTCTGTGCCTGTCAGTCTTATTTTAGTAGGTGTGACCTCTGTGTCTGTCAGTCTTATTTAAGTAGGTGTGGCCTCTGTGACAGTCAGTCTTAGTTAAGTAGGTGTGGCATCTTTGCCTGTCAGTCTTATTTAAGTAGGTGTGGTCTATGTGCCTGTCAATCATAGGTGAGTAGGTGTGGCCTCTGAGCCTGTCAGTCTTGGTTCAGTAGGTGGGGTCTCTGTGCCTGTTCATATCAGTTAAGTTGGTGTGGCCTCTGTGCCTGTCAGTCTCATTTAAGTAGGTTTGGCCTCTGTGCCTGTCAGTCTTATTTAAGTAGGTGTGATCTATGTGCCTAACCCTCTTAGGTGAGTAGGTGTGGCCTCTGTACCTGTCTTAGGTAAGTGTGTGTAGTCTCAGTGTCTGTCAGTATTAGTTAAGCATATATGCCCTTTCTGCCTGCCTGTCTTTAGTCTTTATCTAAGTAGGTGTATCTCTGTCCTGGTCAGTCCTAGCTAAGGAGCAAGCAATGTGCCTGTAAGTCTTAGTATAGTTATGACTCAAAAAGATGCATGGTTTAATGGAAAATCAGTTCTAGTAAAGTAGGTGTGGCCACTGTGCCTGCCAGTCCATGTAATGAATGCAAGATTCAATACTTTTCAAAGCCAACACTGAAACATATACAAGTGTGTGAGTCTCCATTATTGCACAGACGGTATAAGCGAGCACAGTGCTGTTTCTTCTCCTCATTCCTGCCATGAAGCTGCATAGATAAACATATGTAAAGCCAAACATGGGATTGTTTGCAAAAACATCTGGCATGCTAAACAGCTGCAGCAGAGGCACTGGATCAGGAGCTCTGAGATGAAGAAAGCCGAACCATATTCTAATTTAATTCCAAATTCAGCTTAGACTTTGCTACATTTTCTTTTCCACTGTGCTTTATAATAACATGTCTGTGTGCTCAACATGCAGCAGAATGAAGCTGGTTCCAGGTTGATTAAAAAAAAAAAACTGCCCTTTTAAAATTTCTCCTCATTTCTTTTACCTCTAAAAGAAACACAACAGTGAGCGGGAGCGGGGCGTCGAGACCCACAATGCCTTGCTTCAGCACAGAACGCTCATTAATGTTATGCTAATTTTCCCCATCCAATTAATTTTCTCTCCTCATCTAGTTCTCCTGTTTTGCAAATCAGAGCTGTCACTCATGCTGAACTCGAACGAATAAACAAAGAGACTGTAGAATAAACGCTATGGCATGGGTGCAGGTCGGTGTACGGACTCACACACATACACACACACACACACACACACACACACACCATGCAAAAATAAAAGAGGGATACTTTTTAGAGATGTCATCTTTGTGTGTGTGTGTGTGTGTGTGTGTGTGTGTGTGTGTGTGTGTGTGTGTGTGTGTGTGTGTGTGTGTGTGTGTGTGTGTGTGTGTGTGAATGAGACTTACCCTGAGGTAGTTGAGCGTGAAGTTAGTCAGACCCATTCGGGTGATGTTTTTGGAGAGCTGCTCCAGAACCTGAGGGTCTTGAGCCTGTAGGAGGAGAAGGGCGGCCAACATGACAACCTTACTTTAATAATCAATTCATCTTAATCTCTCTTTACCACGTCTGTATAATATGTGCATTTTATGGTACGCGCAAATGCCACAAACAGAACGTTTCCTCTCAAATTTTCTCCTCAATTTGGTCCCAAACACCTGTCCCACTCTGTCATACTGCAGATACCAACTGGTTATAATGAAGCCTGGGGATAATGTGCTGCCTCTGAGACATGTGAAGCCAGTCATCGTCATAGTTCCAAACTGCTGCATTATATAGCATCTATCCTGAAAAAGGGCTATCTGCCCTCTTCCACATACATTAGCTTAGAGATGCTTATGACTGGCTAGTGTTGCTGTGATTGACAGGGGACCAAAAGTACACCCCCCCAAAGGGATCCAAACATCCGACATCACAAAAATGGTATGAACATTACACAAGTATTCGCTCACACATTTCTTGGTAGTGAGAAATAACAACAACAACAACAACAACAAAAACTTAACATAAATGTACTGGTAAATGTATGTAATCTAAATAAAATGTTCTTAAGATCAAACAAACTCAACAATCTAAATTGACTATATTTACTTATATATAAAATATATATCATATATATTTATCGAGGCAATCTATCTTCAGAAACATATCTATCCTGGTTATGATGGATCAGGAGTCTATCTCGGGTTGGGAACACTAAAAATAAGATAGGAATACATTCCGGAAGGGACTCCAGTCTGTCCTTAGGCACCATGCATACTGTATACTGTACTGTACATACATGTTAATACAGTAAACTTATTCATACCCAGAGGAAATTTTAGCATAACCAGTCAACCTAGAGAACCCACACACCTTGGCAGTAAATTTTACGCATAACTTTCTGATTTCTTGCTGATTTCTTCTGAGCAGCTTAATAAATAAAAAAATACCAGTGATAGTATTTGGGCAATGGAACATCTCTCATCACAGCACTGAGTTTGGCATGATTGTTATGGAAAAAGGCTGGTTACCTCCGTGTCACGAAAACCATCCAAACGACCATCATGACATGTGGTGAGAAACAGATGATCAACCGACAATGGGAAACACCTGAGCTGTTTACAGACTACACCGTCGAACGATATGTTTACAGAGTGTAATAAAGTATTCTGTGAGTGTATTCTTAGCCCAGTGTTGTACCGAGTTTCGATTTCCTCCTTCTCATTACTTTCTTTATGGACTGAATCGTTTAAAATGGGAGAGACGGCTTTGCTATCAGGTTTTACAAAATAACTGTGACTTGCCGGCTCTTTAGCGTCTGCGATACGGCTCGAAACAAGTCAGAAAATCAAATTTTTCCACCATTTGAGTGTCTCATTTTTACATTGGGTTAAAGAGTGAAATTACATGAAAGCAAACAGACAGTAGCAAATCGACTTTATTTTTTAATTTCTTGTCTCCTATTTGGATTTCAAGAGCAACAGAAACCAAGTTGACGGGTGGTGCCGGAAGGCCGGAACGGGACTCGGGCCAGTGCTTCAATTACACTGAATATGTATTTGATTCAGGGTTTGGGGCGCTGTATGTGGAGTGCACTCAAACTGCTAATAAATATTGATAGAGATGGCTGAAAATTTGAATTTGGCCACAGCCCAGGGGATTACCTCAAGAAAAAGAAAAAAAAAAAAAAAACCTGCAGCTCAGCTGCATTCACACTATGGCGAGCAATCCATGTGACTTAAGAGAAACCCGCAGAGATAAAGCCGGAATGGAACGAGTTCAGAGACAGCATGACGGCAGGAAAGAGCCGTGTGAGCGTGAGCCTGTGTGTGTTTGTGAGACAAAAGTGCCAGAGCTGTGCTGGACGGGATTTACATTTCTCGAAGCAACAATGAAATAAGATTTTAAGATGAGTTTTAAAGTAAGGAGTAGAGGAGACAATGAGACTGTTGGTCTTAGCCATTATAGGCTAAATGAGATATGATGACATCACACGCACATGAAATAATTTTAAAAAGTATTTGTTTTTTTTAAATACCAAATTCTAAATGCATAACAAAGAAAGGAATCATGCAATTAGGTTTTTGCATTCAAGATTTGGTTTATAGGACTGTCTACACTACTGAAACATTAGTATTTTATATTTCTATAACACTCAGCTTTTTAAAATATAGTTGTAATTGTCTTCCAATCGTATAACTTATGATAGCTTGGTGTAATTCTTTCTTTCTTTCTTTATTTCTTTATTTATTTTTTTTACAAATTATGCAGTCTAGTTTATATCACTTATAAATGTAATTTTCACACAGAGATTTAATGACAGTGATGTCATTTTAGAATGATAACTTGAAAAAAAATAAATCCAAAACAAATACACTAAATTAATAGAAATAAAAATGAACATTTAATCAGAACAAACTGACACAAGGTCTCTTTTACCATTTAGCTGTCATTTTGAGGTATTCAGCTCTCCACAAGCTTTGCCTTTTATGGAGTTTTGTGGGTGTTGCTACATAAAAAAACAAAACAAACAAACAAACAAAAAAAATAGCTGCGTCCTGAATGTTTATCAATATATACATGTAAGTATGTAGAAAAGGTTGCATTGAGAAACTTACTTAAATCTGGCAGTAAGTTATATCTCAGTTTGGTCTACAAAAACATTTTTGATTAACTTAAATTAGCATAAATTCCTCATTGTCTGAACCTCTTTGTGGTTTTTTTTTTTTTTTTTTTGATAAATGAAGCAGAAGTGTGACCTAAATGGTCCCTCTAACTGCATTTCAGCAGGAACCCTAACGCTGGATGAGCTTCGTAATTTGGTTGTAATGATGCTGTGATGACTTTCACCGTTGAGACAATGTTGTTTCAGAATTACTTTGATAAAAGGATGTTGAGATAAAGTTGAATGACTGACCCGAACACGACGTTGCAAATACAACCTCAAAATAACAAATCTGTAACCTTTATTTGGAGCATTCACGTCTATTAACATCCATTCGCACAACGTCCGAGCACATCCATGGTCCCTTAATTTAATAACGGGGTTTAGAATTTCAAACAGATTCGGAAGGACACAACAACTTTCCTTACACAGCATGGGTATCTCACGCACAAGCTCTAATGTTACCACTCTGTTTCATTTGAGGTACAGCTGAGCAGAGCTCGTTGTTATTTACATGCATTTGTGAGCTACAGAAACACCTTTCCTTGTGGTCTGGTGGTAAACACACAGTACTCCTGCCCACAGCGCCCAGAGTATGAATAAATTTGGGTTTTGACGTCATATTTACAACATTGCTTTAGGGACATCGATTTAACGCTAACCCATCACTATGTAGTCAATACTGTTCCAACATCACTTCATCAAAGTTAATCTAACTTTCAAAAATAAACTAATGCCAATGTCTAAAACGTCTACAACAGTCGTCGCTAAATGGCGGACCAAGTGAAGGTTCTATCCAGACCTTAATAATTTTCTGATAAATGATAATAATTAGTAGAAAATGTAAGTGGTGCTTGATGTGGCAAAACTGGGCCTTTTACAATGACAGTCTACGGGGCTTGACAGCTTCACAATGATCCTGAGAGACTGATTGGTTACCTGAGTAAAATGAGCCCACCTCCATGTCTCTAGGACAATGGGATACACAGTTAGGTTCAGTTTCAGAGTACCTATGGAAGTTACAAGTTCAGGGAATGCAACTGTGAGTGCTTCCTGTTTCAATGGGGAGTACCTTCACCATAATATGTGACATGTGGGCACCTCTTGTGGTACAACTTATACCCACTTGCGGCATATGTTCTGACACAGCTTTCAAGTCTCTTCAAATGTGGTAAATTTATATTTCTAAAATATTCTTAGTTTGCACGATTTGACACCTCTGTAAGGGGTCTACGAACCAGCGCGGGACTGGTTACATGCCAAAGTTTGTACGGAAGAAGAATAAAAAATAAATAAATAGTTTCGCAAGCACCACTAATAACTAAAAATCAAGGTAGGCGTGGCTAAATGTGTCACTCAACAGAGCAAATCAGCGTTATAGTTTACCATGTATGGACAGAGTGTTTGTAAGGAATAGAAACCAAAGCTCGACACAGCATGGCTTACTCCAAGAAAAAGGAAAGCAGACTATGAAAATTGAAACAAAGATCAAAGATGAATGAACAGATCAACATTTTGACAAACCAAAAAATTCCTGCTGCTATATACAGTATATCAGGCAACCCGTCTGTGCCAAAATGGTCTGGAAACACCAATAGATAGATGTGATATGAATGTGTGTTTTTATGGACCAGTTTAGAAAAATCGATTTAACTCGATTTGTGGCTGATTCAACTCTTAAGTTCAATAATATCTGATACTTATTCTACACTCCAACCAGTTTGGATGTGGGAAGACATCACTCAGAATTAAGACATTTTCAAGCGCCACATACTAGGGGCAGGATAAAGTAGGGATACCTCTCTGAATGCATGTGTAGTTTTCTAGCCAGGCTAAAAATTAGCGATCATGATTCTGTGACGCATTCAGTTTCTCAAAAGCTGGAAAGCTATTGTATCTACTGTATGTTCAGCAATCTAAAGTAAATCCTACTAAATAGTGAAGTGAAGAATAGTATTTACCGTTGATGGGGTGAGGGCAACTAAGTTGGCAAGAACTCATAAACTCTGGCTTGTGGACACTTTTTATACACGGAGCTTTTCTGCCTTTTCTGCTTTAAGTCTATCGAGAGATGCATTCGCAGCGGACTGGCCCATACCTTGTAAAATGTTTATTTTTGAGAATAAACGTGGAAGGCGTTGAATAGCCCGAAGTGACTTTTCACTCCTTCTTTTAATCCCAAGTTTTAAACAAGTTTAGTTTCACTTTTACTGCCGGTGCCACTCGTCCCTGTGTGCATTAGTGAATGCGTGTGGATATGTGTGTGTGTGTGTGTGTGTGTGTGTGTGTGTGGGTGTGTGAGAGCTGATCAAATACACTGCAGTAATGTTAAAACCACCCTTCTCCTGCAGGGAACCCCTCCTCTTCTCTCCCCTAGCTCTCGCTCTCTCTCTCTCTGTCTTCCTAAGATCTCTCTCTCTCTTTCTTCCAGTATGGCTGATATACCCACAGGGCCCAATTTAAGACTATGTGAATTTCACATGAACACAGCGGGGATGGAGCGTGTGCAAACTTTCTAATGTTGCATAGCCTGAATTGTACCCAGAGAAAAGTAAAAAAAAAAAAAAAACACCTGTAAAAATCTGCTACACCAGCCAAAATAGCAACGAGAGACTGAAAGCTATCACTCGTTTGAATGGCGAGTCTGTGGGAGCGAGTTGAATGCTGTAGTTTGCCTCATTTCCTTCATGTTAGGCGAGTTCGTTACACTGTGGAATTAACCAGATTACTCATTTGACCTTGTTATTATTCCGTTTTGCTTTGCTTTAGACAAGGCTTTCTTTCATCTAAGGCTGTCTTTGATGTTTCTAATGAAATTGTTTTTTTTTTTTTTCTTTTTTAATTTAATCTCCCACAAGGAAAAAAACTTTTTCACACTTCTGTGAAAAATCGGAGATGTGATTCAGGCGAGCTGGAGGCACACTGAGAAGGAAAGTGTGTGTTACATCTGACTGCAGTGTACTGTATGTTATGTGAGCAAGATTTAGGTCCAGTGGTCATCCGAAATGAATAATGACCTCGTTATGGTTGTCTTCAAATGATATTGTGATTTTTTGTTCATCAATTTGGAATGTACAGTTATGTACAATATAAGAAAAGACTACAATATTAAGACTGGCGATTTAATACATTTAGCAATTTATTAAGTAAAATGTTGATTGATTCGGTTAATTAAATAGATGAAGCAATTCTTTAAAACTATTTAGGTAAACGTTCAAATGTTTGAATAATTTTGCAACTATTTAAAGTTAATTAAAGGTTGCCATATCACCACCTACTGGAATGAAGTGTGGCGCAGAAGCCAGGAAAAACAGAATATCGCTTTAAGCAAACAACAACACAAGTTACACAGTGTTTCAATGCATGTTACATACTTTTAGAGTTTTTCATACTTCATACATAAAACCTGTTTAAATTATTATCTCTCTTAGGCAAACTTGGGGGCAGTGATGGCTCAGAGGGCTAAGGCACTGGTTCGATTCCCAGCTCAGCCAGGCTGCCATTGTTGGGCCCTTGAGCAAGGCCCTTAACCCTATCTGCTTCAGGGGTGCTCTATCATGGCTGACCCTGAGCTCTGACCCCATTTACGCTGGGATATGCGAAGAAGGAATGTCACTGTGCTGTAATGTATACTGTATGTGACAAATAAACGCTTTACTTGCTTAATAAGGCAGGAAACGTTAATGGTAATGAATTAAAAAGTCGTAGTTGAATCAACAGTCTGCCAATGATTCACAGCTCTAATAAAGACATTTTAAAAATATATTGTATAGTGTTTTTAGTACAGTATGTGCGTGTATGTCTATTCCCACACACAGACACATAGAGTGACATGTAGAGTACCGTGCAGTATTAGTACGGATGTTGTTACAGTATATGTCCATCATGTCTTTATTATTATTATTATGTAAAAAAAAAATGGATTTTGCTATTTCCAAGCATACCTTCAAAATTAGCAAATAAATAACATTAGAGAAGAATATTTGCTTGTCTGTAAAGAAAGCAACATACTACATGACAGACCAGTTTTCGGATGGAAACAAAAAATAAAAAACTAATGTAGGCTCCTAAGTTTTGCATGAAATTGTAAAAGAGCGAGTGTGACAAAGTTACCGGAAGAACGCATACTCTCCAGCACGCTCAGTAAAACCTAAAACACACTAATAGCTGTTTTACTTATAGTACTGTGCAACAGTCTTTGAACCATACAAAACAATGTTATAAGCTCAGCTGCCTTTGAAAACATTTCTACATAAAAGAAAATTCTACAAAGAGCACTAAAGAGTAATAAAATGAACACAGTCAGTATGTAGCGTGAAATAAATCTTTGCTTAAAAATAATTAGTTGTGCTAGATAAAGATTTGTGCATTTTTATAATGAAAACAGCTGGATGTTTTAATGAGCGTGCTGGAGAATATGCCAGAGTTCTTCTGATAATTTTGTCACACTTTCTATGTTCATGCAAAACTGAGGGACCTACTGTACATTAAGGTTTTTTTTTTTTTTGCTTTAGAAAACGAGGTCAAAAACGTTCTCATGTAATGTTATTTATTCACAATTTACACAATAATTCATAAATGATAAACATTTATAATAAAATTTGTGAAAAATTTAAAGATACTATGGTGCCTAAGTCCTTTGAATAATACATTATTCACTATTCCCTTTTTGTTCATTATTATTATTATTATTATTATTATTATTATTATTATTATTATTTAACGGAATTCTATTTTGAAATAATTACCTTTTTTATGTCACTGGGCCGTACACAAACGTAGTGTAAAGTGCATTTATCCTAAATGTACTTTTGAAAAAACTTAACACTTTAACACACACAGTATATCAGTATATAGACCATCCGTGTAGAAATCCCATTTTCTAAGTGATATTAGTGTCAGTGATGATGTCGCACTCACGTGCATGGCGAGGACGCTGCGTGGGATGAGCTCGCGGTACTGCCTGATGGTGAAGTGCCACGTCTTGATCCGCATCAGATCGTCGAATGCGAACTCTAGGATCAGACGTCCCTCTGTGCACACCTACACAACCAGGAGGGAGAGACATGTGAGAGAGCGTGGTCGGTGTGGAGCTCAGTCCGGCATTTAATGATCTTCATGCTGCGAAGCTTTTGGAAAAACCCAGATTTATTTGGAGTTGAATATTTCAATGACAAATGCTAAAAGGGATATTAGAGGTTTGAGTAGATAAGTTAAAGACATCCTTTACTTACAGTAGTAGTGAACAGAACAAGAAACAAGGACTGGACAAAGAATGCAATTATTTTAAAGAAAAATTATGAGAAAAAAATTCCAAATAGGTTTAATAAATTCCAAAAATAACTTCTCTATTAACATTAAAGCACAGTGCTTTAACTTGTGTTTTTATGTTTGTTTAACTGTTGGAACTAGAGGCAATCTCCAGTTCCTACAGTTTGCAGTTTGAGTCTAATGTAGAAATGCCAAAAACATGCAGTTGCTGAAATGACCACTAGGAGCTGTCGCCAGAGGTGAGTCAATCCCCACAGACCCCCATGGTAAACTTTTTCGTCTCCATAGCTACAGTAGGTTTCTCGTTCATGACAACTGAGCATGAGTGAATTTTTATTCAGTTAAAATAACATTAAGCCAGAAAAGTATGCATAATTAGGGGTGTGGCTGATTTGAGTGACAGCTGCATCAAAGGAGTCAAGCAGCTAGCTGTCTGCTGTGCATCATTTTAGCTAACCAGCTAACTGGAATCATGTGCCGATGTGTGGGATATGGATGACGGAGTGTTAATCAATGCAAAGCAATGCTAGCATATGAATTTATGTTATCCTCCTTAGCATTTTAGCTAGGCTAAAGCTAAGCCTGCTAACTTGTGGAAACTGAGTAGGCATGTTTTTAAACAACACCCAGGCTCTGTTTGCAGGCTCTGTTTGAGAGCTCTGTTGGCTCTCACAGTAGAGATTCACAGTGACCTGGTGGACATTGATCGATGTCTGACACAATATCAAACAGCAAAGTGAATTGTGGGTATTTGTATGATATCTTACTGTGGTGCATTCAATGTTCAATGGACATCTGCTATGCTTCGGTTGTACCTAAAAAGCCAAAAGATTAAGAGAAGTACACCTAAAAAAGTGCTTGCTCATAGAGATTATTTAATTATGTACCGTTATTCCAAAATCATTTGTGCCAAAATTGTTGCAGTTCCTCTAAAGTCCTACAGGTGGTGCTAACGAAACTATTTAAACTTTGGCAGGCAGCACAGCATTCTGTTTTGCAGGAGCAAATTACTAATTGCTAATTATGGTTAGTAACAAAATCTGACCAAAAAAGTCTATTAGGATCCGGTACTTTGGTATAGTGATAATATCGTATCAGACGGTCCTTGGTGATTCAAATTCCTAACTGCTTATTTTTCTAAAATGACTGAAATTACACAATATTCTACTATATAGTGAATAAGGCAGATGGTCAGACCTGCAGCTTCTGTATTCTGTATAGCTTCCTCCCCTCCCCATGGTTATTCTGTAGCTTTTAGTGGTGCATCATATGGACGTTAACCTGAATCATCAGTGTGTCACCGCAGGATGTCATGAACACACTGGATATTCTGAACCGTGCTTTAGGCTTGGAATTAAAGTGAGCAGGGTGCGAATTTGGGACTAGCAGATCGCACAGCTGTGCTCTAGATGACTCGAAAAATGACCAGGAACTTATTAAATATTAATTAACTACAGAAACCGTGTTGATAGAGCAGTAATAATGTCAGCGTCCGTTAAAAAAATAAATAAAAGTTGTTTATCGATCAGCCCTGAAATGAATCTGTCAGTGTGACAGAACATCCTGTCTGTCAGTTTAGACTTATGGTTTGAAATGAAGCCTGGCGCCTCCAACCCGAGACTAAACACCAGCCAAGCACCAAAACAACAACAACAGCAAAAAAAAAAAATACAATAAAATAAATAAAAAAACGGGTCCGAGGCCTGAGCTCAGAAAAACACAGCCAATTAAGAGAAAAATAAAAGGAAGAAAAACATCGCTGAATTCGACGCCGGGCTTCTCTGAGCGCCGATGTTCCGTTGCTCCGGCAACTAGAAGGAGGAGAGGAAGGAGGAGGGGGGCAACAGCTGATTAGTTGGCATGGCAACAGCAAAGATGTAATCCCAGCAGAGCGGCTCTAATCAATGCCCCCGGCACACACGAGCTCAGGAGGATCGGCAAAAAAAAAAAAAAAAAAAAAAAAAAAAACACAGCACTGTCACGTGACATATTCTACATTTCTCTCTCTCTCACACTCTATCTCTCCTTCCTCATCTTTCTCTTTACTTTCTCTGGCCAGTTCTTTTGCCCCACAGACAAAGCGAGGCCAAAAAAAAATCTACCTTTCGCCTTCCATCACATCTATTTCTCTTGGGTGCGAAAGCAAAGCTGACTTAATTTTTCTCTTTATCTTTTCATTCTTTTTATTGTTCTCTCATTTTTTCCTGTTTTTCATGCTCCTGTCAGGCTTTCTTCCCAAAAGAAAAAAAAAACACGCCACTTTCACTTCTCTCTTCCCCGACACTCGTTCGCTCTATTCCTCTCTTGTTGTTCATATCCTTGCTGACTCTTTGCGCTTTTCATTTGGGTTCCAGAAAGTCAGAACAGTGATGAATATGTAAAAAAAAAAGAAAGAAAAAGGTTTCATAGTTCTGTGTAAGGTTCCTTCCCTCCACAAACCCTCTTTTTCCATTTTTCTTTTACAGAAATCCGGCATAAAATGCAAAGCAATGCTGTTCATACACTCTCTTTTTCTCTCTCTCTCTCTTTCACTCCCATCTCTCACCTTCCTCCCCCGTCTCCCTCGCTCTCTTACTTTCTCTTGCCACTTATTTTTGCTCCGTACCAAACCAAAAAAAAAAAGGAAAGAAAAAGCAAAGCAAAGCAAAGCTAAAAAAAAAAAATCTCCCCCTTCTTTCCCGCCTTCAAATGCAAATTCATCTAAGCTTTATTGGCATGATACGGGAGAAAAAAAATCGATATTGTCAACGCTTGCCTGGTTTATGTGGAATTGAGTTACCGCTAATTTAGAAATACATAAATCAAAATGGGACCGTGGAAAAAAAAAATCTGAAGGTTTGAAGTGTAAGTGTTGTTATTGGTAGGGGGAAAAACAAACCCTGAGATTATTTGGAACCCACACGCTTGTTTTAGTGCTCGTGCAGAATCCGTCTAGAAAGGATAGGGAATGCAGTGGAAAAAAAGATCCTATTTTGGCTTGTTGGTCTGTAATAAATCATATTATGTATTACATATGATGCATGAATTTAACTCTTTCTGTGGAAAATCATATAGGAAGAAACACTGATAACTTAAAATTCAACCATCTACTGTATATGAATTAAAGAAAGAGAAAGGTTTTGTCTGTACATTGGTCAGAACTCGCTATTTCAATCATATATCCGCGTTTCATATATTGGAGGACGCAAAACCAGTGTCTATTTGTCTGTCCAGTCGAATTTATCAACGCAAAACTGGATTTAATGAAACTTTGCCTGTTTTCCTTTGCCTGAACTTAAACCTGTGCCATAAATTAAATCAAATAGTTTACTGTAAATTCACATTTGAGTACTTCAAGACACAGAAACAACCGCTACACACCTACAAGTGAGAATAAAAAACAGGCACGTGGATCACCTCTAAGAGATAACACACATCCGCAGCAGTCCGAGGTGAGGGCTCGCTAAATCCCCGAACTGAGAGCACTAAATGTCATGCGCTAAAATCAAATGGTTGAATAAAAGTTGATGTTATGAACAGTTATGTGCGGGATATAATAATCTACATTAAACAGGGATGGTATTTGGCTGATGATGAAAGAAGTACAGTACCGAAGATTGCTTTAATTTGTTTGCTTTCTCCAGAAATTCACCGTTTCTGAAGTACAGTAAGCTCACAACTGATAAAGATTTAGAGCTCGGTTTCCAAATACGCTTAGCCTTCAAATGTTAGCGGGATTGGTGCATAAAGCTTAAAACGGTTTGTTTAAACTCTTGTGAATTTTGCATGAGATCAGGTTTTGTGTGTGTGTGTGTGTGTGCGCTAATAATCCGATGCGCTCGCTGCGTTCAGTGCAGGATCTGGCCTCGGTAGGGTCAGCCTGTATTAACAGATAGAATCTTTGGGAACAGCAGGATCACTGAGAGATAAAGATGTTCGGTTAAGGCAGAGATTACCAGCAGCTACGAGGTCAAAGGGCAGTAAATCTGTGTAGTGAACTGCAGGACGGTTTACTCTCAGTCTGGCTACACCACCAAAGAGTGTCCTTACTTCATTAGCTGTACAAACATCATATACAGTCGTGGGCAAAAATTTTGAGAATGACACAAATATTAGTTTTCACAAAGTTTGCTGCTAAGTTGCTTTTAGATCTTTGTTTCAGTTGTTTCTGTGATGTACTGAAATATAATTACAAGCACTTCATACGTTTCAAAGGCTTTTATCGACAATTACATGACATTTATGCAAAGAGTCAGTATTTGCAGTGTTTTTTCAGGACCTCTGCAATTCGACTGGGCTGCTCTCAATCAACTTCTGGGCCAAATCCTGACTGATAGCAGCCCATTCTTTCATAATCACTTCTTTGAGTTTGTCAGAATTAGTGGGTTTTTGTTTGTCCACCCGCCTCTTGACCACAAGTTCTCAATGGGATTAAGATCTGGGGAGTTTCCAGGCCATGGACCCAAAATTTCAACGTTTTGGTCCCCGAGCCACTTAGTTATCACTTTTGCCTTATGGCACGGTGCTCCATCGTGCTGGAAAATACATTGTTCTTCACCAAACTGTTGTTGGATTGTTGGAAGAAGTTGCTGTTGGAGGGTGTACCATTCTTTATTCATGGCTGTGTTTTTGGGCAAAATTGTGAGTGAGTCGACTCCCTTGGATGAGAAGCAACCCCACACATGAATGGTCTCAGGATGCTTTACTGTTGGCATGACACAGGACTGATGGTAGCGTCACCTTTTCTTCTCCGGAAAAGCCTTTTTCCAGATGCCCCAAAGAATCGGAAAGAGGCTTCATCCGAGAATATGACTTTGCCCCAGTCCTCAGCAGTCCATTCGCCATACTTTTTGCAGAAGATCAATCTGTCCCTGAGGCTTTTTTTGGAGAGAAGTGGCTTCTTTGCTACCCTTCTTGACACCAGGCCATCTTCCAAAAGTCTTCGCCTCACTGTGCGTGCAGATGCGCTCATACCTGCCTGCTGCCATTCCTGAGCAGCTCTGCACTGGTGGCTCTCCGATCCCGCAGCTGAATCCTCTTTAGGAGACGATACTGGCGCTTGCTGGACTTTCTTGGACGCCCTGAAGCCTTCTTAACAAGAATTGAACCTCTTTCCTTGAAGTTCTTGATGATCCTATAAATTGTTGATTTAGGTACAATCTTAGTGGCCACAATATCTTTGCCTGTGAAGCCATTTTTATGCAACACAATGATGGCTGCACGCGTTTCTTTGCAGGTCACCATGGTTAACAATGAAAGAACAATGATTTTAAGCATCACCCTCCTTTTAACATGTCAAGTCTGCCATTCTAACCCAATCAGCCTGACATAATGATCTCCAGCCTTGTGCTCGTCAACATTCTCACCTGAGTTAACAAGACGATTACTGAAATGATCTCAGCAGGTCCTTTAATGACAGCAATGAAATGCAGTGGAAAGTTTTTTTCGGGATTAAGTTAATTTTCATGACAAAGAAGGACTATGCAATTCATCTGATCACTCTTCATAACATTCTGGAGTATATGCAAATTGATATTATAAAAACTTAAGAAGCAACTTTTCCAATTTCCAATATTTATGTAATTCTCAAAACTTTTGGCCACGACTGTACACTGTGTATTCTATAGTAATTACATGTGAAGTTGGATAATTTAAGCCTTTTTTTTTTTTTGTTTGAAGCTTAGGACTTACAGCTCATGAAAAATGAAAAACTCCAGTATCAAAATATTTTTAAAAAAACTTCTAGTTTGAGTAAAGTACTATTCATACAAAATGCTAAAGTGGGAATCAAGATCATAATTCTCGCAAACGATTCAAAATTTTTTCAAGCAAAACATTTATTGCACTCAAGTTAAAAAAAAAAGAAGCTGTCTACACAGGACCTTTAACACTTGAAGAAAAATGTGTATTTTTTTCTTATTTTAGAAACTTTAACGTTAATAACTTAAAAGATGCTGAACTTGAATTGAATGCTAACAATAATAATCATTTTAAATATCTAATAAATAGCACCGGTGCTTTTCGGACACTCAGTTAACTACAGTACTTAGTTAACTTAGTAGACGTTAGGTTATATAATTATTATTTTTATCAGCATAAGGTAAATGCCACAGAGATGCCACACTTTCAATCTGTTGTTAGACTCTCGGTGTAACAACAGGGATCAATACATCAGGTTTAATTAACTAGTACAGTAAGTTATATCCCAATTTGAAGCCTGTCTATGGTTTTAGTGTGTGAATGTGTGTGTGTGTGTGTGTGTGTGTGTGTGTGTGTGGTCATGTACTTCCTCCACCCCTCCTGTTTCTGATTGGCTAGTACTGTCCCTCCTCTAGCCTCTGATTGGCTCGAATTAAGCGAGTGATCTTTTTGAGAGAGCAAACAAAAATTTTGAGTAAAAAAAAAGGTTTACTCTTAACTTTTTTGCTATAAAATATATATATATATATAGTGTTGGACACTTGTCTCTGGTGGAGCTGGCATTGATGCTTTAAAGCATACAATGCCAGCTCCACCAGAGACAAGTGTCCACCACTATATATATAAGACACTTGTCTCCACCTGTCTTAACCGGGCTGTCATCTAAGTGTCTTGACTGTTCTGTATTTTCCAGAATACAGGATTTTTTTATTTTCATGAACTCTAATCAGTAATCATTACATTTTAAACAAAGAAAAGGCTTGAAATGTTTTACTTTTTTGTGTAATAAATCTAGAATAAGCAACACTTTTTGAATTCAGTTTTGAAAAAAAAAAACTAAATTGTAATTTCATATTCTTGCTAAATTGTTAATGCAAATAAATACACTACTTAATTAACTTAAATATGGAATAAGTCCATGACAGGTCGGGGAAAATAATGACTGCATCCCGAAGTGGCCTGTTTCCCAATAACTGCACATCCCACGGTGTTTTATTCTTCTTACACTACATCTATTGATTTATTAATAATTTATTAATTCCTTTATTAATGATTGACATATAGTGTTTTTGAGCATCCAGGAAATCAAACCAGAAATACACGGAGAGGGGAACAGTGAAGCAGTAGGGCTTTAATAAGAAAACTAATCAAAGAGGCAGATGAAAACTGGTGAGTACAAACGTGGTGCAGTAGGAAGATAAACCAAAGACAAGACAGGGGTGGAGACAGGACATAAATCGAGACGAGATGCACACATTGTGTGGCAAAAAGAAAAATAGAGACCCATAAAACATGTAAGCGACACTGTTCATGCTGGAACCCGGAGAGCATGCTGGGAAGGGGAATCTGTGACAGCTCCTTAACCAGTGATAGTTACTGTATATATAATGAAGTGGAATGTCCAAAAGTCAAGGGTTTTTTTGTTACCACTTGCATTACAGTAACCATAAACAATGACTATTCCATCACCAGTCTCATTCTCTCTCTCTCTCTTGAAGTTAATATGACCTAAATGCACAAGTCTTTATTTTAAGAAAATCCTAGAAAGCAAAACCTCATCTGCCCTAGTGACGGAAAACTCACTGATTTTTACAAAGTGCTGACGCTGGAGACTCCTTCCCTCTTAAACGTCTCCTTACAATGAATTTATCATAACATGTCATTGATGAGGAAACGTTTTTTTTTTCTCATATATTTCTTTTAAATGTACTGATTTATTAATTATTATCATCCTTAGGTTATGGAACTCCCTTGTAGTTGCTTTGGAAAGGATAAAACCAAGACAACATTTTTTTTGTATTGTTTATGTTTCCACTTACTCTTTAAAGAACAAATCTTATTCAATTCTGTTCTGTACACAAAATCTATAATCAGGTACAAAAATATTGTCATTCTTCAAAAGCCTGGGCAGAAACGTGCAATCACCAAATTCACACATCAGAGGCATGCTGTTATAGGGAAATAATCAACATGTTTGTTAATGATGTCTGACGTGGTGGAGTTAATGTTAAGTCCAAAGTTTTTGCCAACTATTTTATTTAATTGTTTATTTTTTTATATGACACCTAATGTTTTATTTCCCTAATTTTTGGTACATTTACTGTTTTCGGACATCCACAAAACATTTGGCTTTTCAATTTAATTAAAAAAAATGTTATTAACGAATGACACATCCTGCTTTTCAAATGTTTATATTTACAATTAAGTCATGGTACATCTATGAGACAAGTTACATCCTGTTTCGACAGCGCAGTCTGACTGGATGAGAGCCAATCAGATTGGAGAGCAGCTGCTTGCTAAAACGGAGCATTCGAAATCAGACACAGAGGCACTTTCAGCACAAAAAACATATGACGGTGTCATCTTAAACAACACTTTGTCGTTTTGAATCGCCTCTGGACCGTCCGCGATGTTCTGTTCACGGCTAACACAAGGTTCCGGCACAAGCCTCTATCACTGACCCCTCTCTAAGGGGAAAGCGATTCTACTGTATGGCTGTGGTGGCTCAAACGATTAAGAATGTAGGTTACTGAGTTTCTGATTTGAAGTTCATGGGTTCGTGACCCAGCGCTGCCACTGTTGAGACCTTGAGCAAGGCCCTTAACCCTGTCTGCTGTATCCTGGCTGACCCTGCGCTCTGATGAAATGTGACGAATAATTTAATCGTGTCTCTAACCCCTGATCTGGAACAAGGGAGTGTATACCCTACGTAGTGCACTAGCTTTCCCTTTAACACTATTCAGGATTCAGTCCCGGAACCCGAAAGTTAAACTAGCTGAGAAATTTACAAGATTTATTTATAATTTAATTATTTAATTATAATTTAATTATTTAAACCTCAGGTTAGTTATTTCAACTTGGAATGAAAGAACAAAATTGACATTCCAAATTTAGTGTATATACATTACGTTAAAGTTTTTTTTTTCTTGTTTTTTTTTTACTTGTTTTAACTATAAATCTGAAATATGAGTTTGTGTTTAACTCCTGCTGCCTTGTCAATTTTACTAAACTGTGTTTTTGTGAATGAATGGAGTCTTAAATTCCATATTTACAAATAAAAAAGTCTTTATTCTTTTAGTTACTAAACCACATACAGTATAAGTAACCGTATTTAAATAAATGTATTTAACTTTGTAAATATTGAATATATACTAATTATAAGAATCATAAAATCATAGAAATCATCACTGTTCAATGCAGTGAAATATATATTTACTATATTTACTGTGTATATTATAAACTTTAGCACTTCTATCAGAGTATGTACATTTTTACGCCGGCAGATTTTTTTGAATGCACTTTCTAAATAAACACTTGACTCCCCTCCGATGTTGATCAAATAGCAGAGATGGGTGTTTTTTTTTTTCACTTCTTTTTGCTTCTGCATGATTCCAATATTTCAAGTGTGTAATATTCAGCCCATCTATGCATTCAGAATTTATGACGAGACCTTTTTTCATATTTGCTCTTGAAATATTGAAGCGCTCTCGCTGCAAACATGGCTTTTGCCAAAGGAAGCGAGGCGAGAGGTCGGGGAAAAAAAATGAAAGAGGCGGGTTCTGGATGAATGAAAGTACCGAGGAGAAGGAGTGAAGCGAAGGGTTTCTAAGTACATATGAGCCGTTTCACTGTGGGATTCCTAATGACGCTTGATGATAAACAAATATAGAATAATGGAAGTGATTAAGGCGGGGACTGAGTGCGTGTGCGGTGCGTTCATGGGTCTCTTTGATGTATTCGTTTGTTTACTGTCTCGTACAGGCCGGCTCATATGAGGGTACGACAAACACGGCAGACGCAGGCATGTATGCGCACATGTGTGCACAAACTCACACACACACACACACACACACACACACACACACACACATTTGTACTTAATTTTCTGTAATACTTTTTATTTTCTTGTAATTTTCTGTATTTTACTGTATATTACTCATTGTATTTTAAACAAAGACTTTTTAGGTGACAACGACAGCGGGCTTAGACCCGGCACACACCCGGGATTCACACGCAGAGTCCGACTCTCAGGGAGAGGAGAGGCGACCAGTCATCAACCCCGAAGTGACCGTGAGAAGGAAAACAGAAACAGAATAATTCCACCAATCCAAGTTTATAGAAATGACTGGCAGGCCATTATAAAAGCACGGACTGGTTACCTGGGCAACAATCCCGCCCCTTGGTTTCATGGCTGGCTACTTTTTTTTAAGCGCCTTGAACGAACTCACTTGTTAAAGTATGAGATTGAGTCAAAAATTATCTGCACGAAAAAGCTAATTTCTCTGGTATGTTTTTTTTTTTTTTACCGCACTATTAGAAGGTGAAACCTTTACATTTTAACAACGCTAATCGACAATTTTTTTTAGCCTCTGAAAGCCACAGCTCCCTTGAAATAAAACTACAAGCACGTCAGAGCAGCTCCTTGCATCACTGTAATGTGTCTCTTCTTTATCCGTAAAATTCACCAGTGCTGAAGTTTATACAACATTCTAGTTGTAAGCTGCTTTGTCTAGAAGTGTATGCGGTGTTCGGGCCAGCCAGGTCTAAACCAAGCAGTGAAATAATTAATATCACTTGTGTTTAAATTTTTTAAATAAATTGGCGTAAAACATTTTATTTCTTGTAATGCCTATAAGGTTTCACAAACCTGTAAAGCATCTGAACACAGTCGATTCATTTTAGATTTATTTATTTTTATTATTAATGTATACTTTCGTTCTGGTAAAAATTGAACATTTTAGATTTTTGCAGCAAACAAATGTCTACTAGACTCGAACATTCATGTTATCAACAGCATCATGTGTTTAAAATACTTTAAAATGATGTTTCGTTTAAATTAGATAAATAAAAATTCTGTCTAAATGAGTCTGAAAAATATCCAGATTTTTTTCTCTCTTAAATTCTCAATTGTTGTTTGTACTTTTGTAAAGTAAAGTTTAGACCATGTACTAAGTACTAGTAAAAAAAACTGAAGTGGTACTTCTACTTGCAGCAGAGTACATTTTAGGCAAGTACTTGTACTTTTACTTAAGAATTGAGTTTGTGTACAGCACTGTGCAAAAGTCTGAGGTACGTGCAAATACCTGCTGTAGAGCAAGGATATCCTCAAAAACGTTTCGACATGAAAAATACCTTAAAAAGCAGTAAACAGTAATTAATGTCAATAATTGGTGTGATGATTGTTTGTTTAAAATATAATCTCACGTACAATTTGTTCAGTTTTATAATGAAAATTAGCTGCTTAGCTTTCCTGAGCGTCCTGCAGAACCAGAACCAGATTCACTTCTTCTGACTTTGTCACACCTGCTTCTTTTTCCATGCAAGACCCGGAAACTTTCTTTTTTGTCTGAAAATTATTTTTATAATATGCTTTTTTTGTTTCTGGCCTACAAATATTTCCCTGTAAGATCAATTTTGTGAAATACGGTACTAGTATTTGGAAATCAGAATTTTTTTTTTTTGTTGTAAAATAAACATATATAACAGAGTTTTTACTCTGATGTTTGATTTAGGCGTACATTATTATTTCCTGATGATGTGGTCCCTATGTGGTTAAAAAAAAAAGAATCATACCTAACTTTAGTGAACTTTCATAGCCATGTTACATTTATCAGGAGATTGAAGACTTTGGCTACTTTCACTTTACCAGCTTGAAGTGACTCAAATGTGTTTTGTTTTTTTTCCCATCCTAATGTGACACATACAGTGCCGTGAAAAAGTTTTTGTCCCTTTCAGATTTTTTACTTTTTTGCATATTTGTCACACTTCAGATCATTGAACAAATTTAACACAATTACACAAAGATAACCCGAGTAAATACAAAATGCAGTTTTTAAATGATTTATATTAAGGGAACAAAGCTGTCCAAATCTGCCTGGCGCTATGTGAAAAAGTAACTGCCCCTAAACCTTTGGTAGCAACAACTGCAATCAAGTGTTTGTGATACTGTAACTGGCACTGAGTCTTTCACATCACTGTGGAGGAGGTTTGGTCCACTCTTTCACACTGGAGGGGTAATTTTTCTGCTGCATAACCCAAACGTACTTAAGCTTGAGATCACAAACTGATGGCCGGACATGCTCCTTCAGGATTTTCTGGTAAACCACAGAATTCATGGCGCCATCAATTATGGCAGATCGTCCAGGTCCTGAAGCTGCAAAGCCCCAGACCATCACACTACCATCACCATGTTTGATTGTTGGTATGATGTTCTTTTAATGAAATGCTGTGTTAGTTTTATGCCAGATGTAACAGGATGCACACCTTCCAAAAAGTTAAACTTTTTCTCAAATATTTACCCTAAATTCTTGGGGATAATCAAGATATTTTTTTGGCAAAGGTGAGAAGAGTCTTTGTGTTCCTTTTGGTCAGTAGTGGTTTTCATCTTGGAAGACTCCCATGGAAGCCATATTTGCCCAGTCTCCTTATTATTGTTGAATCACAAACACTGATTTTAACTGGGGCAAGTGAGGCCTGCAGTTCTTTAGATGCTGTTCTGGGTTCTTTTATGAGCTCCTGGATGAACTGTCGTTGTGCTCTTGGAGTAATTTTGGTAGAACAGCCACTCCTGGGAAGGTTCACCACTGTTCTGAGGTTTTGCCTTTTGCCTTTAAGTCTCAAAGATTTAGAAATGGCTTGGTAATCCTTTCCAGACTTATAAATGACACAATTACTTTGTTTCTCATTTGTTCTTGAATTTTTTTTTTAGATATTTTAGCGTGCTTCCCTTTGTCAGACACATTGTATTTAAGTGATTTCTTGATTCAACGGGTCTGGCAGGTAATCAGACCTGGCAGTGGAAGTGAATTTTAACTCAGCTTTTTAAAAATCACAGTTCGCTCATGATTTAGTAAGAGAGGCCATTACTTTTTCACATAGGGCCAGGTAGGTTTGGATGACCTTTTCTCCCTTTATAAATGAAATCATCATTTAAAACTGCATTTTGTATTTACTCAGGGTATCTTTGTGTAATATTACAATTCGTTTGATGATCACAATCATTTAAGTGTGAAACATGCAGAAAATAAATAAAAAAACATGCAAAAGAAAAAAAAAGACTTCAGGGGCAAATACTTTTTCATGGCACTGTATCGGATTTTTTTAAGGGCTATTTGAACGCACTAATCTAAGTCACTTTCATACATGGTCCTAGATTGGATCAATAAAATATATATAGCCAATAAAAATGACATGTTTTAATAGCCATTTAAGAGGACAGAAATGTATAATTATAAACGTGAAATTCGATCTGATAAAAAAAATAAATAAAAAAAATCAGAATTGAACAATGGTCCTAACTTATGTCACATTAGAGCTTCTGCAGGGGCAATGTGTGAACACACAGCATCAGTTCTAACAAATGAAATGTTAGCCAATCAGATTTCAGTGCCACCCCAAAGTCACGCCCCCACCCCCCAGTGCGACTAATTTTCCCTCTTTCATTCATAAACTACATGTCGGTCACCTTCAGCAACCTTAACCCTTTATTCTGCTCCAGCTGGATCTAATTAAGATTATTAAGTGTAATTCAACACTGAGAATTTTTATGTGCACAACCATAACCTTACACAAACACACACACACACACACACACACAGTCTGTAGTTACCTTGGTGAACATGGGCTTGCCGTGCTGCGTGACCATGGTGCACTGGTCGCAGTCGACGGTGATGCAGGAGTTGTGGAACGACTCTTTGGAGTGTTTGAGGATGTAGTAGAGGTCTGTCACTCCTCCCTCAAACACCGTGCTGAAGTAGCGAGGGATCAGGGTCCGGCCGATCGCTGACAAACACACACACAGTGGACACATTGAGACTGCAGTACAAGATATCAGTCGTGTATTAGAGAAATGTCCTCAAATATCTTGATATATATATTTTTTATATCACCCAGACATACTTCTAACTTATAAGATGACAGGGTGGGGCCAGTGCTTTTCTTTGGTGCTTGAATTTACCTCTTCATTTTGGTCTGATACAATTTCTGTGGGTTATTCATCTTCTAGAAAAGATGACATTTTTTGGAGTCAGACTGTTTGGCAAAACGACTACCAAAAAAAAAGAAAGAAAGAAAAAAAGAAAAAGAAGGCTAATATGCTTCGTAACAGGCTGCTGAGGCTGGGGCGTAGATCATAAACGTCCCCAAACCAGTGATCGTAATACCAGCCAGTGCGTTCAGCATGACCGTGCAAGTGAGATAGAATAAAAAGAGAGCTGACTTGGTCAGTTTGTGTTTTTCCTGCACAGGAGAGAGTTTCAGCACAGACCGAGTTTGTAAGGGGAGATTTTAAGCGCAGCCGGCAGGGAGGATCTAATACCTGATTAAATGAGCTTTTCATACACCGCTGGACACTCCACTTCTGCAACTTCCACCACACTGCGCATACCTTCTCTTTCACACCATGCTCTTGTTTTCTTCCATCTCATCCTATTACGTTCTGGTCCATTCCATTCCAATCACTTCGAATTCGATTCTATAATCTAATCTAATAACCGTCTAATTCTATTCTTATTATACTTTATTCTAATCGCCTAATTTTATGTTTTTCTATTCTAATCTATTTTATTCTGCATATTTGATTCTATCACATTCCATTCCAGTTTATTATATATTCTATTCTGTTTCCTGTTTAGGGTTGCGGGAGGACTGGAGCCTACAGTATCCCAGAGGTCTCGGGGCACTAGGGCGGGGTACACACTGGACGGGGTGCCAATCCATCGCAGGTCACAAGCAGGCACATACTTGGAGACTATAAGTGATTTTGAAACGGCAGTTAGCATAACGTCCTTGGACTGTTGGAGGAAACCGGAGTACCCCACTGAGCACGGGGAGAACATGCAACATGCAGGCACAGACCCGAGGCTGGGATCAAACCCCTGACTCTGGAGGTACAAGACAACAGTGCCTCTTCCTATTCAACTGTGTTATATTCTATGACATTCTGTTTAATACTTTATCACTCTATTCCATTCCATTCTACTCTTTCCAATCACATTTTATTCGAGTTTATCATACCCAGTCTATTCTACTTTGTTCTCTCCTATTCTGTTCTATCCTTTTCTGTTCCATTTTTGTCATATTCTATTTCATTACATCCACTGTATTTTATCACCACCCATTCCATTCCATCCTATTATATCATCCTATTTTATAACCTCCTATGCTTTTTACTCTATTTTATTTTGTTCTTTCCTACCATTCTTCTACAGTATATATATTTTTTGTTTTGTGATTTATTCTCTGCATTCTAAAACTATAAAAAAAATATTTTAAACTATGAAATATGGAATTAGGTAATTATGTAACAACAACACAGTTGTTATTTTAAGACATCAGGTCAGCTGTTCTGGAACAGTTCTCGCAAGAACAGTATTGCATTTGCAAAGCCCATCAAGCTCCATGATGAAACTGTCTCTCATGAAGACCTTCCCAGGAAAGCAAGACCAAAACGTTACCTCTGCTGTAGAGGAGAAGTTCATTTAGAGTCACCAGCCTCAGAAATCACCAATTACCAAACAGCACCTCAGATTAGAGCCGTTATGAAGCTTTACAGAGCAGAAGTAGCAGATATACATCTCAATATCAACTGTTCAAAGGAGATTATTGTGTATTTTGGATAAACGCCTTCGGTATTGTTTTACAGTGTAGAAAGAAATACAAATCAGGAACGACCGTGTGTCCAAACAATTTGGCCAGTTTTATAAGGAAATTAGCTGCTTAGTATTACTGAACATACAGTGCTGTGACTGTACTGTATACTGTATATTATATATCTATATACACTGTGTATGTCTAGCCATAATATATTCACATTGGGTATCCATTATATACCAGTAACCTGGTGACACGATCATGGGCACTGAAGGCTCACCCGTGCCTGGAGGACTAAAAGCCAGTCTGTCTGGTCTGATTCCATAGAAAAGCCAATGCAACACAAATCACAAAAGAAAGGCACAGAGTGCATCCAGCCCACCATGTACGAGGCGCAGCAGGCAGTGAGCACAAGGCCGCCAACCTGTCCTCCAAATTCCCCAGATCCCAATCCGATTGAGCACCCATGAGATGCGCCAGACAAAAACAAACACGATCCATGGAGGCCCCACCCCGCAACTCACGGCACCCAAATGCCAATGGCCTGTTACCAGACACCACAGCACACCCCAGAGGCCCAGTGAAGCCTCGTAATTAGTTCACCAGGACACACACGGTGTCATTTGGATACATTCGTTTTCATTGATATCCACAGCCACTTGGTGATTCTACAGCGTAAGTATATCACATCCAGACATCATTACGGCTTTGTTTTGTCTGCTGAGCGAACAGGACTCATTACTGTGCTGGAAAACACATTTCCATGCAGCCATATTGTGCGCCTATATGAACAACTGTTTCACTGGAAACCATTCTGGCACCGATAAAAAAATAAATAAATAAAAAAATAAAAAACTCCACACATTTTACACGCATGCTCACATATGCAACTTTCGAGCTGCTGTGCTGCGTCAACTTATCATTTTAATTTTGATGCCGGACGGACTGGCAGTCTGATCCAGCTCTGCGTCTGAGTTCAAGCAGAAATAATCCATCTCGCAGTCAAACTCCCCTCTGAGAGAAATTACGAGTGTGCCGTCAGCCCTGAGGGAGCACACAGAGGGGGGAGAGAATGAGAGAAAAGGGAGAGAGAGAGAGAGAGAGAGAGAGAGAGAGAGAGAAAGAGTGAGAGAGAGAACTTCATTTAGAGAGTCTCCCTGAAGACAGGCGCCGCTGCTTAGAGCCACGCAGCCGAACGGAGAAAATCAAACGGCTGCAAACGGCCTGTTCCTTAAATTGGCTAAAGTGCGGCATGACTAAATGAACGAGCAAATACTTTAGAAAAGGCAAGAGGCTAAAAAACAGAGGGACTGATGGAGGGAGGGAGGGAGTGAGGGAGGAGAAGGAGGCAGGGCGCATAAGCGAAGGTCTCCCCAGTGGTTAGGACACGACAGGAGCTGACTGCTAATGAGGAAGGAGGAGGCGGGGGGGAGTGGGGGGTTGGGATATGAGTGAAAATAAATATGAAATGGTTATGAACGAGAAAATGGCATGGTGAGATGAAGAATGAAAAAACGACAGTGTGTGTGTGTGTGTGTGTGTGCCTGAGACAGAGAGAAAAGGGTGATGAAAAGAGTTTTTTTTTTTTAAAGAAAGGATCCCCTGATGACCTGTTTGGTTTCTCCAGCTCTGTAGCTTGGCGACCTTTTTATTACCCGCACACACTAGTGAGGACGAACGCACGTGCCAGTTGCTGCCGACACAACGCTGCCATCTTTCTGAGATAATAAACAGTGAAATGTGTGCGGCTCGTACGTTTTAAGGAATCTGAATAAAAAACTTTAAATCGAAAAGCCTGCCATCATCCAGGACACACTGTCCAACGAACTAAAATAATACAAATAAACACAGCCTCAGCGAGTGGAGAAACACGCGTCCTCCTTTCAGTGAGCAAGTGAAAATTGCTACATTTTGTAATTACAGTGAAGCTACATAAGAATGCAACTCAATGGAAACAAGCAAATGGTCACTTGTAATCTGTCATTAATGTAGTACAATCACACCAGACACGTGATCATTATATTTAACCTTGGATTTGGGGGAAAAAAAACATTAAATATCCAGTAATCCTGAATCAGTAACAACTGCATTACTAACACATGAATCACTGACACATTAATCATTACACACCTGAATCACTTACACACCTTAATCACTTACACACCCAAATCATTTACACACCCGAATCACTTACAGACCTGAATCACTTACACACCTGAATCACTTACACAGCCGAATCACTTACACACTCAAATCACTTACACAGCCGAATCACTTACACAGCCAAATCACTTACACACACCCGAATCACTTACCCCCCCGAATCACTTACATGCCCGAATCACTTACACACACCCGAATCACTTACAAACCCGAATCACTTACAAACCCGAATCACTTACATACCCAAATTACTTCCACACTTGCATCACTTACAAACCTGAATTACTTACAAACCTGAATTACTTACACACCTGAATCCCTTACACACCTGAATTACTTATACACCTGTATCACTTACACGTCTGAATCACTTATACACCTGAATCACAAACAAACAAATTACTAATGCCTGAATCATTTACAAACCTGAATCACAAATGTCTGAATCAAGTACACTACTGAATCAATAACACAACTGAATCATTTACACACCTGAATCACTTATACACTGTATCACTAACAAACACTGAACACTGAATCACTTATGCACCCGAATCACTTAAACCTGAATCATTTACACACCTAAATCAATTAACAAATGAATCATTGATACCTATCAATCATTCACACCTGAATCACTAACACCAACACACTTGGCTCACTAGAGTAGCCAAAAATTGTACTCAAGTAAGAGTAGCTGTAATTCAAATTAATATCAAGTAGAAGTAAAAAGTAGTCATCCAGAATATTATTCAAGTAGGAGTAAAAAAGTATTCGGTGAAAAGATACTCAAGTTCTGAAGAACTGTTTCAATCGTAGTGTCTCATTAATTTTTTTCATAAATTACGTAAGCAATCAGACAAAAACGATAAAATAATTTACAAACTGCGACATTTCCAAATAATAAAATAAATGAAATAAGTGTAATAAAATAAATGAATAAAACTAAATATCTTTACAAAATAGCAAATTAAGGAACAAGAAACACAAATTTCCTAATCTCACTTTTGAATATAAAACGTTTGAAATAAATCACTACTGTACATAACATATGTATGTTTGAACAGTGTAACTATTTCCTGTGTAAGATATACTGTATATTCAGTCGCCCTGTGAATGACTCAGCAGAAAATAACATTAGAACATGTGTACAAGAGTCTCACTGCACCATAAACTGTGTCCAGCAGAACAAATGTAAGAAAATTATACATTATATATTATCTATGTTTATTTATCTATCTATGTTTATTTGCTAATTATATGTGTTAAGATTGCAACATTAAATAAAACAGCTAAACTAACCGCAACATGTTTGCTTCACTGTCTACCACTACTGAAGACTACCCAACCCCCCCCTCTTCTGTGTGGTCATGTGACTACATGTGGTTATTATTACTGCAGCTGATTGGTCAATCGGAATCATGTGATTATTATTGCTACGTCTGATTGGTGAAACACAGTCACATGGTAGATCCACCAGCTGCATTTCAAAGAACACAAAGAATATCTAAAGTGTCAAATAAATGATTAGAAAAGTAACAAGTCGAGTGTAGCCGAATATAGCGAGTAGCATTTCTTCTTCACAAATCTACTCAAGTAAAAGTAAAATGTATGGTGTGGTAAAACTACACATAGAAGTACATTTTTTTTCAAAAAGTTACTCAAGTAAATGTAACTGTAACTTGTAACTGTAAATGTAAATGTAAATCGTTACTACCCACCTCTGCATGTGTATCACATACACACCTGAAACACCAACAATCAAATTCCTACTATCTGAATCACTAACACACCTGAATCACTTCCAGACCTGAATAATAAAGGAAATCTGAATCCCTAACAAACCAGACTAAAGATGACATAATGAAAGATAGAAATGCTTCAGAAATGAAAACGCTGCTAGTTTGTCCATCTGCTCTCCACCCAGGGATCTGTCAGTCCTCAGCACTTTTACAATCCACGAAATCCTGTCATGATCAGACAACATCACAATCATGTCCGAGAGCCTCTTTATTCAGTGTGTACATCTCTCTCTCTCTCTCTCCCTCTCTCTCTCAGTCGTATCTGAGGGCCTGCGCACTGATTGGCCCATCACACAGCGCCGCACTCCAGAGATGGCATTATGCACCCACTTGTTTCGGCTAACACGCTGCACAACATATGCTTCTCAAGTAATGTGTACCCAAACACGCAATTTACAAATAATTAACGCGGTGTTAATTAGGCACATTAATTCACGCAGCGCGTGGGCCTCAGGAAGGATGCCAACACTCACAGGCAAAAAGATGAGAGCGAGGAATTCAGCTCGGAGTGATGAGGGTGTGTGTGGAGGAGAGAGAGAAAGAGAGATAGAGAGACAGAGGGGGCAGCAGACTGTCTGGGACAGAGGAAAAAAAGGGAAAAGTCAGAAAGACAGATGGACGAGAAAGTAGTAAAAACCAAATTTATACAGAGGGGGGAAAAATCTGAAAGACTGACAGACATTAGGAGACAGACATTTTACGGCATTTTGGGGTGAAAAAATAAAATAGTGGGAAAGAAAAAAATGGCAAGAAATGGAGACAGGCAAAAAGAAAGATTTTTTTGTTTTTAAATAATGATGTACAGAAAGAGAGAGAATGGGAAAGACAGATAAAGAGAGGAAAACATAGAAAGAGAAAGAGGAAGGAACAAAAGATGATAGAAAGACAGTTGAAAGACAGTATGGCACACATAAAGAAAGAAAAACACAGACACAGAATGAGGAGGAGACAGAAATAGAAAGAAAGAGAATGGAAGTGAGACATGCGGAGACGTTTAAAAATAGAGAGCAAGACGGACAGAAAGAAGACAGAGACAAGAAGGAGCGATAGAAAAAAAGGAGAGTGTGAGAGAGACACAGAGGGAGAGAGAGAGAGAGAGAGAAAGAGACAGACATTGGGAAAGAAGGCGAGAGGTGAAACAGTGAGATAATGAGAGGATGGAGAGAGACATACAGAAATATAGAAAGATGAAGTGTGGAGGGAGTGAAGAGAGAGAGAGTGACAGAGAAAAAGAAGTAAAGACAGACAGAGAATGACCAGGATTAAGGCAAAACAAAAAAACAAAGAGCAAGAAAGTTGAAAGACACACCGGAAAAGACAAAAAGACTGAGAGAGAGGAAGACGAGAAAGACAGCTAGGCAGACGTGACAGAAGGACAGACAGGTAGAAACAGAATGAAGAGATCAGTAGAGACAACAGACAAAACTAATGGTAATGAGTATACAAATAAACACTGAAGCAACACACACACATGCACAGACGAGGAGGGGGAGGAAGAGGAGGAGGAAGAGGAGGAGGAGGAGGGCAGCGTATGCTGGAGAAAGCTGGCCGCACTTTGGTGTGATTATGCAGCTGATGCAGTGTTCTTTCTGCAGTGCAATGCATGCTGGGAAGAGAGAGAGAGCAGACTGGAGCAGGGTGTGAAATGGAGGCGCTCCTGCACCCAGGCTCCCGTTTACCTCATAAACTCAGCGTTGTTTATACCAGTGATGAAAGAACCGTGAAATCCTTCAGATCACGGGGCAAAAACATGGGGCACGAGTTTATTGATTTGAACTCGTTAAAGTGTTAAAGCGCTAAACATGTGGAACATTTTGGGGTGTTTTACTTTATTCGATTTAACATTCGATATTTTTGTGACCTGAAAGCTCTCTCTCTCTCTTTATTTATATATATATTTGTACATGCAGTGCATCTCAAAAAATTTATATTGTAAAAATTTTATATATTCTAGATTTATTACATAGAAAGTAAAATATTTTAAGCCTTTTTTTTCCGGGAAATCATTTTCCTCAAATTATTAGAATATTTTCTAAAATCAATTTTAAAAATTCTACAAATTTTTATGCACACAGTACTTTAGCCTGAATTCCTGTATCAGTGTGACATTGTAGCACTGCTGAGGTGTAACTGAAGACCAGGTTGCTTTGATAACAGCCTTCAGCTCGTCTGTATATTTGAGTCTGTGTTTTTCCCCTTCCTCTTGACAATACCTCATATACTCTGTGGGGTTCAGATCACGTGAGTCAAGCACAGTAATATTACCGTCAGTAAACCAGTTAGTAGTAGTCTTGGTCATATAGATTGTTGGTGACAGGGTGGCTTTTTGGACGCGATAAAACACGGTGGACCTACACCAGGAGATGACATGGCATCCCACACTACACTGGATTTCAAGCAGCGTGAATTCTGCACCTCTCTAAATTTCCTCCAGACTCTGGGACTTTAATTTCCAAATGAAATGCAAAATTCACTTTCATCTGAAAAGAGAACTTTGGACCACCTAGCAACGGTGGAGTTCTTTTACTCCTTAGCCCAGCTAAAACGCTTCTGACATGGTCCCTGGTTCAGGAGTTGCTTGAGATTAGGAATGCAAAAGTTGCGGCCAATGTCCTGAAGACGCCTGTGTGTGGTGCTCTTGATACACTGACACCAGCCTCATTCCGCTCCTTGTGAAGATCACCCAAGATCTTGAACTGGCTTTGCCTGACAATCTTCCTAAGCTCGCGGTCATCCCTGTTGCTCGTGCACCTTTTCATACCACACTATTCCCTTCCAGTCCACTTTCCATTAATATACTTCGATACAGCTCTCGGCAAACAGCCAGCCCTTTCAACAATGACCTTCTGTGAATAATCCTCCTTGTGGATGGTGTCGATGATCGTCTTCTGGACAACTGTCAGAGTCAGCAGTCTTCCCCATGTGTCTACTGAACTAGAATGAATAGTAATTTACTCAATCTCAGAATTTTGAGATAATCAGAAATCCAGTTTCATAACCGTAATCATTAAAATGACAATAAAAAGGCGTGAAGCTTTTCACTTTGTGTGTAATTTTTTCAAGATGACCTGTATGTCTGTAAAAACATGTGACACCGGATTTCTACAGGAAGTGGGTGGAGCTTACAGAATATGAAGCATTCTTAATTTGCACATTCATATTGTCTGCATTTCATAATGCATTTAACACTACAGTCACTTCTGTTTTTTTTTTCCTCTGTGGAGCCACCACAGCTTTTGATTCAACTTTAAAAGCATTTTGTAGTCTTCAAAACAACTTTTTTTTTCACTTTTACTTTTTTCCCCATGTAGACATTCATAGTTTCTGCTTTGAGCAAAGCACAAAACAGATGAGAAAAGACAGAGAGAAACAAAGAAAAGCTTGCGCACTGCCCGTCCTCATCAGTAATTAACTCTCTGGGGACTAAAACACACACACACACACACACACACACACACACACACACACACACACACACACACACACACACACACACACACACAAAAGCAGATCAGTGTTACTAGATGCCGCTTGTCCTCCAGCAGGACTGTGGTCAGGAGTAAACACTGAATTTTAAACAGACACCGATGATTATCTATCAGTTCAAACAGGGCACAGCGCTTCTATCAGCAGAGACGAGATCCTGCAAAATCCTGCGCTTCCTCGTGCTCTCGTGTGGGATTCCACCAAAGTTAAAACCCAACAGAATCCCTAAATCAAGAACATGTCAGGACAGCTATTTCTAGCTTCTAATGCTAGCCTAGACTTGAGAATTTTACAAAAAGTAAATAAAGGAAACTTGTTATGAATTTGCCATTATATAACTTTACATTAGGTCCATTTGATTTTCCTGTGGTTGGGATCAACAATAATTACAAAAAAAATTATACAAAAAAAAAAACATATAAATCCAATTTTTAGTCATTTTAGACATTCAATTGTGATGTGTATGAACGATGATTTTTTCTTTTCCATTCCTGTATCGGTCGCGTTTAAACAAGCCAATTACATTTTTAACACTATTGTGACCTCGCAGAAGAAGATACCCCTCACCTGGTTGGTTTCTCATCTTTACTGTTCTCTGGAGCGACGTGGCTCAGCAGTAGCAAAAAACAAAAAATTAACAAAAATCATTAACAAAAGCGATTTGTACATACATTCTAAGAAAAAGACATAATTTGTTATAGACAAGTACATAATCTTCTTTCTATTTAATACACTGTGTACATCTTCAGCTCTTCATTAAGCGTCTCACTGTAACGAGCACTGGTGATTGTTGAACCTTTTCCCTGATAATTTTCCAGTACTGGCCCTTGAGACGCTCAGAAAGCTGTAAGCATTGATTAAATTTTCCAGCATATGGTCGACTTTTGAACTTTTTCTCGGTCGATTCAGGACGTTTCCGTTCCATACTCTGCCGTTTACTCTCAGGCTCATCTGTGTCTCGTCATCAGTAATGATTCTCTTTAGGAAACTTTCACCTTCCTTAGAGTGTCGCTGCAAATTCTGTTTGCAGATACACAAACACTTCTGTTTATGCCCCTACCAGGTGCAGCCTCAGACCACAAAAAATTAATCACTTCATGCTGCTTTTCTTTTCCATATAAATCACAAGTCAGGTATGCATTTTTGATCACACCATATTTACAAATGAACTGATGTAACAAGTTCACACCTGCACAGCAGGGACTGGGGAGACAGTTGCCACGGTAAGACACTAGGGCCAACAGAAGTTTTAATATAACCGGAGTGCGGATAATTTTTGACTCTCCCTCGTACCTAGACAATTAAGAGGATGTACAGTAATAAAGGGAGATTTACCTGAGGGGTATCTGAGGGGTATTTCGGCAGGAGCATTAACAGGCACACGCTTTGGGAAGCTATGGGACCTTTAATACTCCTTCTCCTACTAATAGAATATTACTACTAATTATTAATTTTCAGAGAAATGTATGGAACCTTTATAAACTTTCAAGTTTATGTAAAAAATTGCAACGATATTGTGTATATTTACACGTTATTAAACACCCCACGATCGACACGTTGTAAAAAGATATTTATATAAGGACCATTTGACATGATAAATGATCTCATCTCACACACAGCCCACAAAAGCCACATTTAATAAAAATAAATAAATAAAGAAAGAAAGAAAGAAAGAAAGAAAGAGAGAAAGGCATCCGTTTGAAATGCTTAAGACCCTCTGCTGCTTTTGGCAAAAAATAAAATTTTAACATTGACAAGTCTCCTCTTTGACCGCAACTGACCAGATGACCTTATGAGTTCCCTTTTAATAAAAAGAGGCAAAAGTTTGGGATGGAGCTTATTTCAACTCCAGAAAAGTGGAAATAGACGCCTGAAACTAAGAAAGTGAGGCTTACTGGAGTGAAATAAATCCTAGGGATTTTTCGAACTTTATGAATGTCACAGATCGTTAACGTGTTAACTTTTTAAAAAATATATTATTATGTTTTTATTTACATGCTTGCGTTTGAAGTTATCAATGTTTTCATCCTTCTATAATCCTACAGGTGATGCACTCTAAACCATTGCCACACTGTCAGGAAACACAGCATCCAATGTGGTAAAGTTAATTATTTGCTTAGAATTAGCTTGTCTACAATAGTAAAAAATGTTTTATGCACATACACACACATCGTCACAATGTAGTAAACAGTACATGTGCGCACGGATGTTGAATATACGAGTGACGCACGCGCTTGGAAGACAATTACCACAATCCCACAGCGCGAGAGAGAGAAGAATAATTGGCTCAGTTGTGATCACGTGACACCCGAGAGACAAAGCGCATGCATACTACTCGTATATCAAGACCTCGCTTTTCAAGTTAATCAAGTTACATTTTCTTTAAAAATTTTGCTCGTCTTGCCAACCCTGACAGGCCGAGTTACTTGTGATGCAAGGCTCCATTGTGTGTGTATAGTGCCCTCCATAATTATTGGCACCCCTGGTTAAAATGTGTTCTTTAGCTTCAGTTTTGTTCTAAATAACATAGGACCACAATGGAAAAAAAGATGAAATGCCAACCTTTAATTCAAGTGCATTTATTCAGTGGAAAAAACATCCCACATTAAGAAATAATTCTTTTACATCAAATCATGGGTGCCACAATTATTAGCACCCCTGATGTTTAATACTTTGTACAACCCCCCTTTGCCAACAAAACAGCACCTAATCTGCTCCTATAATGTTTCACAAGATTAGAGAACACAGAAAGAGGGATCTTCAACTATTCCTCTTTGCACAATGTCTCTAAATCATCCAGTGACCTAACTCCTCTCCTCTACACTCTCTACCATCTTCAGCTTTCGGGCAGAGGCCACCAGATTTTGTTTTAAAATTAAAAAGGATTCATGATGCCATGCACCCTAACAAGGTTTGCAGGGCCTATGGAAGAGAAACAGCCCCACAGCATCACTGGTCCTTCCCCATATTTCACAGTGGGCATGAGGTGCTTTTCTGCATACTCATCTTTTGTGTTCTGCCATACCCACTTATAGTGTTTGTTACCAAAAAGCTCTATCTTGGTCTCATCTGACCAAAGAACACAGTCCCAGTTGAAGCCCCAGTACTGCTTAGCAAACTCCAAAAGTTTGTGTTTATGATTGTGACTGAGAAAAAGGTTTTTTCCTTGCCTGCCTCCCAAAGAGCTTGTTGGCATGTAGATAGCGTCTGATGGCTGTTTTGGAGACTGTGTGTCCCCAAGAAGCTATCATTTGTTGCAGTTCTTTAACAGTGCGCTTTGGAGAATTTTTTATTTCTCTTACCCTCCTCCTCACTGTGCGCGGAGGCAAAATAAACTTGAGTCCTTTTCCAGGCCTGCTTACTACTGTTTCAGTTTTTTTTTTGTTCTTAATGAACTCTCACAGTAGATATGTGCAGGTGCAGGTGGGTGGCTATTTTCTTGTTCCTAGATCAACTTTGTAAACTACTGTAGAAATTACAGAAATACTTCAATTACATTTATTTTCTAGGACTTGTTAGGGGTGCCAATAATTGTGGAACAGGTTATTTTATGAAAAATAATTATTTGTTAATCAGGGATTTTTATTTCCCCTTAAAATTCACTTTATATTCTACAATTTTCAGTATGACAATATGCTTCTGCAATAAAAACTGAATTTATTTTAAGGCTTTTAACACATCTTAACCAGGAGTACCAATAATTATGGAGGGCACTGTATATACAGTATATATATACTGTATATATATAGTACAGACCAAAAGTTTGGACACACCTTTCATTCAAAAAGTTTGAATTTGTATTATGGCAAGAAAAAAGCAGCTAAGTAAAGAAAAACGAGTGGCCATCATTACTTTAAGAAATGAAGGTCAGTCAGTCCGAAAAATTGGGAAAACTTTGAAAGTGTCCCCAAGTGCAGTCACGAAAACCATCAAGCGCTACAAAGAAACTGGCTCACATGCGGACCGGCCCAGGAAAGGAAGACCAAGAGTCGCCTCTGCTGCGGAGGATAAGTTCATCCGAGTCACCAGCCTCAGAAATCGCAGGGTAACAGCAGCTCAGATCAGAGAGCAGGTCAATGCCACACAGAGTTCTAGCAGCAGACACATCTCTAGAATAACTGTTAAGAGGAGACTGTGTGAATCAGGCCTTCATG
>JAAGKR010000376.1:186374-214831 GCA_011419295.1 Clarias macrocephalus
CACCGCCCCTTCACCCCATCCATAATTCAGCAGACAGTCGCTCTCTCCCCTCTCTCCCCTGATGCCCGTGGGGTGAAGCGCACACTCAAGAGTGCGCACAAATACCATCAGTGTGTCCACTTCAGGACGAAGGTCTGTTCACTGTCTCCATTTCATCATCTAGTAAACTCTAGTGCAGTTCACTTAGCTAATATCAAAAGGATGCACAATTCCAAAATTTAACTCTGAACACCATTTTTGTCTTCTGTACTTCATTTGAAGTAGCACGCAAGTGAGCTGTGATAGAGGAGATAATAGAGGTTTCACAATATTTGAAGACATGTTCTACAAATGGACAGATCATGATCATGTTGGCGTTTAACTGGCTAGCTTCAGTATTTGAAAACCTGAGGATTTCCTGGGATTTTCGGTGGGAAAAACAAAAACATCCACTAACTGAAGGTCAGGGGAGAACGGCTAGACAGGACTGAGCAGACAGTAAAATAAATAACACATCTGTGGTGAGCAGAAAAGCATCTTAAAATGCACAACACCACAAATCTGAGGCAGACTGCGTGCAAAAAGGAAATGAACAGATCGTGTTCCTTTATAGAAAAAAATATACTGGGGCGTTCAATTCAAACTGGGACTGGTGATGAAATTTTTGGTGAATGAAGGCGTAAGAGCGATTGACATTTACAGAAGACTTCAAGCACAGTACGATTTTTTAGTCGCAGTAAAAAATCTGAATAGTGCAAACGTTTTGAAGAAGATTTCAAGGACTATCCCTGTGAACATTCTGCGAGTGAAACACCCGATTCTTGAAAATTGGTAGATAACTTGTCACCAGCTTGCTGAAAAGACACACCTCTCTGTGGGAACTGTCTACACAATCATTCACCAACACCACTTGTACATTACAGGAACTCAACTGGGAGTTATTGCCACATCCCCCGTACAGTCCTGACCTCGTTCCAAGCCATTTCTACATGTTTGGACCATTAAAGGAGTTCCTGGGAGGCCAGAGTTTCAGACATGAAGCAGGCTGATCATGGCTCCTGTGCACTGAGAAAACTTTCTACCTTCATGGTATCGAAGCACTAGTGAAACTCTAAGAAGTTTTTACTCTCATAATTGTGTTCTGTTATTCTGCACAAACAAAAGTCCTGGTTTGACTTGAACGCCCCATGTATAATATAAGTGAACCAAACTTAAGCCAATTAAATTAAATCAGTTTGTTGCTTTTCTGCAGTGATCAGCTCTTTAAACGCACACACACAGTTCTCTACACGCACTCATGTTCCTTTGTGAGATATGATCAGATCATGTCTGGACATTAACTTTGTGTGTATGTGTGTGCGTGTGTGTGTGTGTGTGTGTGTATGGCTTAGAGCTTAAAAATCCCCCGCTGTCATGCTAGTGTACGCTCACTAAAATCAGCCGCGCCTCACCGCGGGACGCTCCCTGATGTTTATTGATACGGCCTCGTTCAAGTCAAGTCTCACACACTCAGGTAATTCCTCTCTTTGTGCTGCGATCAATTCAGTCCCTGCTCGGCGCACCTCCTTTATTCCTCCTGAGTGAATTAGGAGAGACGAGAGAAGGGTTCCCGCTGGGTCAGTTTAGATAACCTCTCACTCACAAACACGTGCACATACGCACACACACACACACACACACACACACACACACACACACACACACACACACACACACACACACGCAGGGAACCGATGCTAGGGGACAGCACCACACCACAAAGAAAAGGACAGAGAGACAGATGGAAAAACACACATAGAGAAAAAGGGATCATTAGAGATAAAAAGCCTTTCAAATATAGAAGGGAAGATAGACTAAAGGTAGGGAAGAACTGATCATTAGAGGGCAAGAAAATAATGGAGAGTCTGAGAATGAGAGAGAGAGCGAGAGAAAGGGGGTTAGAAATGGAGCGAGAAATTAAGAGGTTGAGGGACTTTGAGAAAGAGAGAAGAACGAGAGGCTGCGAGACCAAAAGAGAAAAAAGAAAAGAATGGGTAGAGCGAGTGGACCAGAGAAACAAGACGAGATGGAGAGAAGGATAGCAACGGAAAGAAAGAGAACATTTGGAGAGCATGATGGAGAGGGAAACAAGTCATAAGGAAAGACAGAGAGGAATAAAAAGGAACATTAGAGATCGAAGTGAACATTAGAGAACGAGGAAGAGAGAGAGAGAGAGAGAGAGAGAGAAAACAAGGGCTAAACATAAGGGAATGGAAGAGAATGTGAATGAGAAAAGAAAAAGAAAGAAAAAGAGAGAGAGAGGGAATAGTGTGACGGATCATTAGAAAGGGGAGTGATACAAAAATAGACGAAAATAAAGAACGAGAGACAAGAATTTCTTAACTACTAAAAATTCTAATTAAGCATCACTTCAGTTGAAACATTTGAGAGAATAGAAAACTGAAAATATGAATCATCTCCCTGAAAGAAGAAGAGAAATGATTGTAACAGGAGCCAACATTTTCAGTCGCATGTTATTTATTGCTCTTTTGTCGGGTGATCGCGAGTTCGAATCGCGATGATGACTCAGGGGTCAAGAGAACAAATTTAGCTGTGCTGTCTGAATTGAAAGGGTTTCATTACTTCATGTCCTGTCTATCACAGAGGCACTAGCCAATCCCTGGCATCCGTGAGCTCATGTATGTGGAAGAGTGCAGACAGTGCTGATTGCTAGCTGATGTGTGTTAGGTAGTGGGTGAGAACTGGCATTGAAAACAAAAATACTGTAAATATAGGTTAGTAAATAACAGATGACAGAGAACGAAAGAACAAAGCAGGCAGAGCAAAAGAAAAAAAAAACAGCATCTGAAGAAAGTAACAGAATGAACATTTAAAGAGAGTGAGATATTGAACAAAGAAGTAGGGATAGATGAAATAAGACGGAAAAACATAAGACAGAGAGAGAGAGAGAGAGAGAGAGAGGAAAGGATTATTAAAGGGTGAGAAAGAGAGAGAATGATAAGAGACAGAGGGATGAGGAGGCAGAGAGAGAGAGAGAGAAGGGTCATTAGAGGCAGAGGGGAAATGATCATTAGAGGGCAAAAGAAAGCCACAGAGAATAAGAGAGTGAAAAATACTAAGGGACAGGGAAGGGAGGAAAGACAAGTAAAGAGGATAAGGGGGACAAGAAGGAAAAACATATGAAGAGGATGAGAGAAGATGGAGGAAAGACATGCAGAGGGGATACAGAGGGATAAGAAGAAACAAATGAACAACAGCCTGGGAGACACAGAAAGAGATGGAGGGGAAAGACAAGTGTAAAGGACACAGAGAGGAAAGATGGTTCGAGGGGAACCACAGAATCAGAGAGAAAAGACAGCTTGAGAAGACAGAGACACAGAGGAAAGACCGAGGCACAGACAACAAAAATGGGTGGCGAGCATATAGAGAGACAGAAAGAAAAGGCCACATAAAGACAAAGGACAGACAGATACACAGGACACTGAGTCAGGGAGGAGAGACAGGTAAGGAGGACAATGATTCAGGGAGGAGAGACAGATGAGAAAGACACTGGGTCATGGAGAAGAGACAGATGAGGAGGACATTGGGTCAGGGAGGACAAACAGATGGAGAAGACACAGGGTTTGGAAGAAAAGACAGATAAGTAGGATACTGGAACAGGGTGAAAAGACAGATGAGGAGGACATTGGGTCAGGGAAGACAAACAGACCAAGAAGACACTGGGTCAGGGAGAAGAGACAGATGAGGAGGACACTGGGTCAGGGAGGACAAACTGATGGAGAAGACATTGGGTCTGGAAGAAAAGACAGATAAGTAGGATAGAACAAGTAGAAAAGACAGACACTGGGTCAGGAAGGAGAGACAGATGACAAAGACAATGGGTCAAGGTGGAGAGAGATGATTAAGACACTGGGTCAAGAATAAGAGAGATGAAGAGGACACTGGGTCAGGGAGGAGAGACAGATTAAGAAGACAATGGGTCAGGGAGGAAAGACAGATAAAAAATACACTGGGTCAGAGAGGAAAGATGATGGGGACACTGGGTCAGGGAGAAATGAAAGATTAAGAGGACACTGGGTCAGGGAGGAGAGACAGACCAGGAAGACACTGGGTCAGGGAGAAGAGACAGATGAGGAGGACACTGGGTCAGGGAGGACAAACAGATAAAGAAGACACTGGGTCAGAGAGGAAAGATGACGGGGACACTGGGTCAGGGAGAAAAGACAGATTAAGAGGACACTGGGTCAGGGAGGAGAGAAAGATGAAGAGGACTCAACAGCAAGAGATAGCTACATAAAGATTTAATAAAGACAAAGTGCACACACACACACACACACACACACACACACACACACACACACACACACACACACACACACACTACAAAATATAAGGCACTGCATGTTTTATCTGCAAAGCTAATTTCTCTATATGTGCATTTTGTTCAGTTCCTAGTTGAGAAGGGGGCGTGTCCATCATTAATTATGTATACGATGGGCATAGCCCTTTTTCATTATGCATGAGATGGGCGTTTCCCAAATCCATTTTTAATAAGATGCATGGAGGCTGTTGACTTTCTTGAAGCTTCTCAGCACACTGACCTTCATAAGCTGTGACCCCTTCTATACAATACACACACACACACACACACACACACACACACACACACAAACACACACACACACACACACACACAAAATCATAACTTAATTATATAAATTACAGGTAATCAGTATTCAAATATATTTGAATATTAAATATTTTAAAATAAATATATTTAAATAATGAAGATTCATTTATAACTTATAAACTTAAAATAATGAAAGTCCAACACTCTCTCTGACACACACACACACAAAAATATGCACCTTTTTTGTTCGAGACAGAGGGTTTTGAGAGATGAGAGAAGGCGAGATTAGGAAGAGAGAGAGAGAGAAAGAGAGAGAGAGAGAGAGAGAGAGAGAGAGAGAAAAGAGCGAATATGAGAAAAGCAGGAAACACAGAAACAGGTCCATTTTATCATCCCTTCCCACAGCTGTTCTTTCTTCCTGTTGCCTCCCCCCTAACCACACACACAAACACACAGGGACGCACACGCGCACACACACACACACACACACACACACACACACACACACACACACACACACACACACACACACTCACACACATGCACACTCACACACACGGACACTCACACAAACACACACACACACACACACACACACAGAGCGTTGCTGTATTGAGACTGGTCCTGTCACTCATGTGAGAGTGGTGTGTATTTAACAGAGCTGAGCTGCAGCTGAGACGAAACTCCTCACCCCGTCAATCATCTCTCGCTCTCACTCTCGGGTCACTGTCAAACTGTCAATACACACACATCCAAACCTAAACTTCTGGTACGTAAACAGAAAGTGAACATTTGAAACATTTCACAGTAATGTGTGATAATAAATACAAAAAATAAAACAAAAAACAGTCAGCGTTGTAAAACTCTGCTGCCATAAACATGCAATAATGTTTGATAACTGTGTTACTGATCAATACACTGTTCATAACCATGCTATAACATAATCTTAATGAGCGATCAGGTTGACTGGAATGTACAATTATATAAATTCACAGCACAGTCGCGTAGTGGTTAGCACTGTTGTCTTGTACCTCCAGAGTCTGGGTTCGATTCCTGCTTTGCGGTCTGACTAATTGATATTTTCAAATTAGCCGTAATGTGCGAGTGAGCCAGATGAGTGTGTGTATGCCCTGTGATGGATTGGTACATGTGCCTGTCCTGTGTAGGGTCGTGGTTTGGCTGGAGGGACTCCCAGTGAACGTTTCCAACACGAGACATTCCTGTACCTTGAATTTTCGTACATGTTTGTAAATGTAGTATCACATGGGCACAAACGGCATGCCGCCGTTTAATCACCATGGTAGCGACGAATGGTAACAGAGATGCCCTGAAACCTGACACTGGGTATCGCTTTATATTGATCCCAATCTGATACTCTGTCCGCGATGTAAACGATTAGAAGACGAGCGACGATATTAGGCCCTGATACTCAGTATGAGGTATGGATCAGTTCATGTGTTTCACATTTCCTGTAGTCCTCCGTTGTTAGTCTTTTATCAGCAGGAGGTTTAACGCAGGACTGTTGCAGCGGCGTTACATCATGCGAGCAAACTTCCATCCCATCATCCCCCAAACAAGGTGAAGATACGATTTAAACCCCCTCCAACAATAATGAGCTCATATCAAGGGCAAACACACTGCACGGGAAAACACTTCTTTCCCAAGACTCAGCACGTTGCACTGTAACACTGACTCTGACTTACTGCGATATAAGACTATATGTCTGTCTTATATAGGGATTAATTTAAATTGCACGTAATTATGCGCGATTTATTGTGTCCTGTGCATCACGCGTTGAGCAGAGAGTGTGAAGAGAGAGAGAGAGAGAGAGAGAGAGAGAGAGAGAGAGAGAGAGAGAGAGAAAATGACCGCTGGTGGAGAGAGAAAAAAAGAGAAAGAAACTATGGCTAGCTTAGGAAGACAGAAAATTGTGAGGGGGAGGGGCGACTCAGAGCAGAGAGCGGGAGACATAATAAAGAAGGGGTGGAGAGAGAGAGAGAGAGAGAGAGAGAGAGAGAGAATGGATTTCAGCATTGGTTGAAAAAAAATGTAAGACCTTTTGTTTTGTTTTGCAAATACGGGCATTAAAATGCTGTAGATATTTAAGTGATATTTAGGAGACACAAGAAAAAAAAAGTTTACAAGATTTGAAACAAGATGTGTGTGTTATCTAGCATGGATTGAAAACAGTTTAATTAATTAATACATAATGAAAAATTAACAATATATAGCCAAATACTCCATTCATCTACATCAGGAGGATTAGAAAGCTGGGATCACTGGGATTCACAAAGCGTCACTGTGTACAGTGGTACCTATACATACAAATTTAATCCATTCTGGATAGGGGTTCTTAAGGCGAGAATTTGTATTGCAAAACGCATTTTTGCATAGGAAATAATGTATATGCAGGTAATTCGTTCTAGCCAGCCAAAAATAGTACTAAAATGACTGATTTCCAACAATATAATCATATTTTTGCATATAACAACAATTAAAATATTTTAAAAATGCTTGTAAGTAAAGAAAATATGAAATAAATAGACATTAAACCTCACTTAGCCTTAATTTATGATTCCTCTTGGCACCGACGGCTTTAAAAATGTACCTGAAAGCCGCTCCTTTTTCTTCTTGTCTTGTTAACTTTCTTGGGATGTCCTTACTAAATCTTGCACAAAATGCAAAAAACCCTTAAAAAATATTTTTACTAGTTTCATATGACTTTCCACTGACTCCCGGATGTACGCGTAACTTAGCCGATTCAGCGTTCAGTACAGCTCGGTTCGTTTGCTAGCAGGCCGAAAATGCTACGCATGCCGAGGCAAATTTCTTGCAAAATTTCAGTTTTTAAGGTGAAAATTCTTAATGTATGCTGTATCTGATTTCCAAGTCAAACTGTAACATTTAGCGATTTGATGCACAGCGATGTTAAATACTCTCCACCGTGTCCGTTTTTATTTTTATCTTTTTCATTTCCGACTCTCGACGTGAGCTGCATCTCGAATCAAAAACCCTCGCAGTACATTTAGAAGTGTTTACTAATCTAGAAAACCCATTAGGCTGGCACTCAAGCAGGCATTTGGTAGATTTAAAGGATGAATCAACGGTTTGAAAAATTCAAACAATAACCAGACTTAATCGAAAAAACAAATGTTGGTCAGCTAGTCACGTCCAATACATTCTACTCATCACCAAACATAAACTGTTGTTCTTTGATCCAAATGACTGCATTTCTACATTTTTCCTCGTGTATTACCCTGAAAATCGTATATAGCAGCAAAATGCCTGAAGATTTCAAAATCTGCTGTTTATGTACTGTAACAAGCTCATCAGCAACCTCATTTCCCCTCTCGTCTGTTCCAACCACTGAGCATTCAACATCAGCGGGATACTAATCACCAGCCTGACCATCGGTCATCATATGCACCTGTTTCTCACATTTCATCAATTTGACACCTAGTATCAGTATCGTGATAATATCGAGTGCTCCCTGGTGATTCCCAACAGTAGTAACAGGTATGATGTGTTGTTCTGTAACATATAAATAACTGCTAATGTTTAATTTTTGTGTATAACAGCGCATCTCCAGGTGCTTTATTGCTTCAAATATTCCTTATGAAAAAAATGTTCTGATCATTAACTACTTATTCTTTTGAGAGAAAGACGTCACTTGATATGTTAGCTAAAAACGCAAGCCGCTGTCTACACACATAGAATGAGAAGAGTTAAAATGAGAGAAAGAGAGAGAGAGAGAGAGAGAGAGAGAGAGAGAGAGAGAGAGAGCATGCCAGGAAAGATGAGTCATAGCTCAACTGAGATGTGGACCTGCTCTCGGGCCGAGCCTCTTTTCCCATCATGCACCACATCCATATATCACAAACCTGCAGCGGATGAGAGAAATTCATCTCCATCTACCCGGTTCCTATATCTAGGGCCCTATAGGACTAGTGTCATTTTCCGCACTAAAATTAAATAATTTTTCAAAATGTTTGGGATTAAAGGTGTAATAAAAAAAAATCAAACATGACATATAAATACAATAATTAACAAATTAATAAAGCGGAACATAACACTACTTAATTTCTTCAGTTCATTATAGGATTTAAAAGCCTACTGTTCAGGAAAAAAGCAACTGTTGAGTGTTTTCATGAACATCACCATGCTTGTGCCTCAAGACGAAGTTGTTAGTCGGTTTGATGGGTTTCATTCCCTTTAACACACCATGGGCTTTTTAACGTCTTGAAATGGAAAAAACCCACTGCATGCATGTGTGCGTGTGTGTGGATGGAGGGCTAAGAAAGTATCCAGCTCTAATCGATTGAATGACGATCATTTCTGTTAGTCCTGTATGTGTGTGTATATATATATATATATATATATATATATATATATATATAGCCAAAAGATTTATACAGACTTCAGGAAATGTAGTATGATGTACAATATATTAATATAGTATTAATAATATGATTATAGTATTAATAATATGATCATATATATATTAACATATAACGTTACTGAAGTGCTTTTACTAAAGTGTATATAAAATTTTTTGGCTAACTCTGTGTACTGTATATATATATATATAATGTACTGTATATATATATATAATGATCTGCAATCCGGATATTTTATCTTTTATATTTTGTCATATCAGTGTTTTCCGTTAAATGCTACAGTCTCCCCAGTCACTTCTGTGCAGGTGTGAACGTGTTACCTCAGTTCATTTGTAGCTGTGGTGGATCACGCCCCACTTGTGATATGCACAAAAGAAGAGCAGAGTGCAGTGATTTGTTTGTTTCTGTGGACTGACGGTATACCTGATGCCAACACAACTCAGGGAAGAGCGTAAACAGAAGTGTTTGGATATCTGTTTGGATACTCTAAGGAAGATGAAAGTTTCTTAAAGAGAATCGTTACTGGTGACGAGACACGGATTCATCGCTACGAGTCTGAGAGTAAACTGCAGAGTATGGAACGGGAACATCATCAATCGACCAAGAAAAAGTTCAAAAGTTGACCATCAGCTGGAAAGTTCATCAACGCTTACAGTTTTCTGGGATTCTCAAGAGCCAGAAGTATTGGAACATTATCATTGGAAAAGGTTCAACAATCAACAGTGCTCGTTACAGTGAGACGTTCACTGAAGATCTGAAAATTAAATCTTCAGAATAAAAGCAGAGGACTGCTATCCAAGGGCGTTGTAATCTTGCGTGACGATGCACGTCCGCGCAAACGCCCTGCTAACACTACATTTTGTGGTGTAAAAGCAATTCTGCTAATTGCAATTTTGCTAAACACAATTTCATGCCATTTTATGTCTGTAGTGTCTGTAGTGTCTTTTTTTTAATTCAAATCCTCCAATGATCTTAATTGCCATTTAGATGAAACTTGGCCAATTTAGATTTCACATGAAGAGACATAAACCTGAAAGAGTGTATTGATCTAAAATGTGAAATTATTAAGATATTGCAAAATAAATTTGCCATGGTTATGGACACCACAGATTTTTCGCTTTTTCATCTTTTACCAAAAAACTATTTAAGCAACTTTTTTTTATAAGTCATATGCTTCTAGAAGCTTTCACAATTTTTTAAAATTAATTCTCATAAAAAATATGAATCATTTTGATGAATTAATAATTATGATTAACGAGTGTGACTGTGATTGACATGTGGCTCCTGTGACACACTGCCATAGATGGCTGTGGCGTTGTCAAGATTTGAAAATTTACATTTTACTAAAATGTTTTATGTTTCCTATTGTGGAAATCACAGGGTCTTTAAAGCCCAATACAGTATATGTATAAAACAGGCTGTACAGGATTGCAGTTACCTGACTGATCATAAAATTCAGTTTTGTTAAAGCAAAACTGAGAAAACAATTTCTTAACCGCACCTTGTGTTTGCGTAATGAAAAGACGTATTGCTGAATAAATCAGCAGCACGGAGACTGGGGGAAGGGAGGAAGGCTGCAAACGAATCAAGGTTTGAGTCCCTCTCTCCTTCCAACATGCAAGCCGTTCTGCACGAATAAGCAAAGACCCAGGACTCGGCGAGGACAGACAGCACTGCTGCTCAAATCATCAGAGAGAGAGAGAGAGAGAGAGAGAGAGAGAGAGAGAGAGAGAGAGAAAACAGAAAATAAGCCCTGCATTTGGAATGAACCTGAGGATAAAACTGCGAAAGATCCACTGAGGTGCCACAGAGCTTTGGGACAAACAATGCATTTATTCATAGTTTACTCATCCGGCTTATCAACACTAAAGCCTGACATCTGGAACTGGAGCTATTCATAGCCTTAGGAATTTACAGTGTAGTCCAAAAGTCCAAGTCCATGACCAAGAACCAGTTTCGGTCCAATAGTTAAGAATAAATATATATATATATATATATATATATATATATATATATATATATATATATATAATTCTGCATGTATATTTTGCTCATAGGCATTTCAGTTTGTTTTAATCTTTAGAATTGTGGCTGCTAGTGCAACACATACAGTGTTTCAGAAGTGTTTCACATTTTTAAAAGCAGATGTGTTGGACCTTCTAGACTTACATGGCCTCTGAAGTTCTGCATGCAAAATCACTGGTCATTCCAATGCTTGAAAATGAGGCAGCTGAAATTGATGCTATGAGAAGGAAATGGTTGAAATGGGCCATTTGCCAGTTAGACTACTGAATGATAATGCAGAGGTGAATTATCTGGAGGATGAGGCAGATGTTCATGAGAACCAGCATGTTCTCTAAATCACCCACCCTCCCATCAACACAAACACCTCTGCAACAGTCGTTGAAGCAAACTCTTCACCGCATGCCAAGTATCCCACAGTGGCCAAAATAGAAAAAGAATAGGAACACGTTTTTTTTCTACTTTTTTCTTTTTAAAGACAGATGAGTTGTTGACCTTCTGTGGGATTCTTCTTGCAATTGGCTACAGTCCTGTGCAACATCAGCACATAGTTTGGAAATATGATCTCAAATGCAATAGAAAAGAGTTGTTTGATAGATATTGGCCCTAGTTTATCTGATGGATAAATCAAAGGCCACAAACTACCATTTGTACAAAAGTACAGCCCATCTTTAGTGCGCTGAATGAGACTTACAAAATGATTGTTGATTGATGAAACAAGACTCTCTTGGTCATCCTTGGATGACATTTGTGTGACAGAATAGCAATGGTTTGCTTTCTACCTGGAAGGTCAGTTATATTAGCTACTATGGAGGGAATCTAAAGCTGCTGCATACACCCTCTTTGCTCAAGGGTCAGTACTTGCCCCTCTTTTGTTCTCCTTTTATACATGATCTCTTGGTGTGGTTATAGTCTCACATGGTTTGTCATACTACTGGTATGTGGATGACACTGAACTCATCAGCTGAAATGTTCTAACTGGACTACATTCTCAGGTAATTCAAGCCTATGTTGGTATCATGATCTGCCTGGACAACTTTATAATCTCACTACACACCTTTGAAGTAACCAAAATTAATCAACAGTCCTTTTCGACTTGCATTGTTAATCTGTCAAGCTCATGGTGATTTCTCCTTTACGACATCAGAAGCATTTGTCCATTTGTATCTGCACAGGGTTTTCAGGTGTTTGTTTAGTAACCACACCCATTGCTGTGCTCCCTCAACTGGCTTCCTGTAGCTTCCCCATTAGATTTTTTAGTATATAAATTCAAAAACAGACCTTCATCGACTTATTGGATTTCATGGCATTTGTCACACCATGCACTGCAACAGGCTTCCTCTAATTATCTACCCCTGCTTGACTTGTCCCACGATCGCTCAGGGTACCAGGAAGACATGCCTCAAGACTCTTCTCTGTTCTGGCACCTTCCACCTTACTTAGCATCCTCAATGAGAGAATGAGAGGTAATAGATGTCTTGGAGCTCTGAGAGAGTGCCACCTGCATGATGTCCCTTTCACAGTATAAGAATTTCCAAATAACGCCTCTTGGAAGCTCATGAAAGAACAATGTTACCATGGCAACCAATACTTCTGAGGTGCTTGAAAATAGGTGAAAAAAAAAAGGCCTATGGCAAAATTCCTTAACCCACATTTATCAACATATACAACCAAAATATGAGGTGGAGGACATGGATTTGCATGGTCTTCATGTCTCAAGAAACAGGGGCACAAATGGCCAAAGATATAGTGGTGGCCAATCTTTTCTTGGTCCATTTACAGTGTGGTGGTGACAGATTTCAGCAATCTGTGTCCCTAGGTCTTCTTAAACGTTATGAGAATCTTATTCTGCCTGTAGCAGAAGATCTTTGATTTTCAACAACTCTCCCTCAGGATTGAAATTCTCACTGGATTGTGAACACGGAACTGTTTCCATAGATGCAGAATGTTGTGAAAAGTGCAGTCCATGCATGTGAAAAGTTTCATACATCTCTACAAACTGAGTGCTGTAAGCATTTTCATGGCATCAAGGCTAACTGATGTGGTCTATTGTTTACTCGAAGTTGTAGAAATTGCTTATGTGACTGTGAAATAAGAACATCTTGCTTACCATGTTTATGTTTACCTGATCTGATATGCTGTTCGTTTCTGAAATTAACTTTATTTATTTATTTATATTTCTAATTGATAATGTACTTTTAATAGCGCAAAAACAATATCACCCTCATAAAATGTTCAACTGAGATTGTAATTAAGCAATATCACAAGAGAGGGCACAGTCTGAGTACCAAAGACATCATAGCCATGCTGATATTCAGCACAACAGAACTTCCAGTGTGATATTGCTTTTATACAACAGTTCCACACAACCCAATTAATTATCAACAGATTATGATTTTATTTTTTGTTTACTTTGCTCTGCCAGCACATATTTTCCCACGAATGGCGAGTCTTGCACTGATCTGGTGAGTTATTGACCGACAGTGAGTGTAATTAACAGGGGCAGTAAATTTTTTTTACTGGTACTACTGTATGTGGTAAAATGTGGAGAATAAACCATAGAGGTGGTGGACAGTCCAGTGAAACTTACAAGATTTACTTAATTTTTTCATTCATTCTGCTTTAGAATATCAACAAACTTTCTGGGTTTCGGGGTTGAAGCACAAATAGTGGAAAGCTAGTGCAGTAGGGCTTTGAATGCTTACTTATTAAATATTAAATATTACTCAAGTAAGAGTAAAAAAGACTACTCAAATACTGAGTAACTGTTTCAATTGTAATGTCTGATTAGATTTTTTTTAAATTATGTAAGCAGACAGACAAAATGATGAAATAATGCATATGATTGAATAATGATTCAACCCTGAGACCCAGAAAGTTCGTTGATATTCTATAGCGGAATGAATTCTGACATTTTCAAATAATATAATAAATGAATAAAATTAATATATTTACAAAACAGCAAATTAAGGAATAAAAAACACAAATTTCCGAATCTCACTTTTTTCCGCAACATAAAGCTTTTGAATCAAATACGTACTGTAGGTAAAATATGTATGTTTGAACATTGTATACTATTTCCTGTGTAAGATATACTGTATATTCAATTGTGCTCCAAATAGCTCAGCAGATGGAAAATAACATTAGAATATGTTTACAAGAGATCTCACTTTACCATAAAATGTGTCTAGCAGAACAAATGTAAGAAACTTATATTTTTATCCTCTAGCTTATTTGCTAATTATACATTTTAACATTGCAGCATTAAATAAAACAACTAAACTAATTGTGACATGTTTCCTTCACTGTCTACCACGGCAGATTTTTTCCGCGCTATATGCAGGTCAAATGGAGTCATGTGATTATTGTTGTTATGTTGCTGGTTATGGTCTGTATGAACGCTTGTGGAATGCCTCTCATCTAATCTGTGTACTCAGAACTAACTCACTCACTCTCACTCATTGTCTTTACTGCTTTATCATGCATACATGGTCGCGGGGGGCAGGAGCCTATCCCAGGAGACATAGGGCAAAAGGCGGGGTTGCACCCTGGACTGGGTGCAAATTCATTGCAGGGCACACACACACCATTTGTAACTGGCAATTTGAAAATACCAGTTATATATCTTACAGTATATTCTTCATTGATTATACTTATTTTATGGTTGTAAATAAGTAAATAGGTTTAACTCAACAATTTCTATCAAATAGCTCAGTGAATTTATGAGTCATTTAGATTACCTACACACTAAAAAATGTTGGGTTATTTTTACTACCCAAACGCGGGGTTGCCTCTGTTGGGTAATTTTTCTGGGTTATTTACAGGGAATTGGGTACTTTTTGTTTGGGTACTTTTTGTTGGAGTGGGTTAGCTAGTGACAGCTAACATCACAGACAAGACCGCCCCTCCCCCTAAATTCACTCTTGTATTCAGTGGCTGTGTCAGCTTCATGTCTTTTTTTTTTTTTGGTCTTCCTCCTCACACATGTAAATGAGGGAATGTAAATGTTAAATATAAGGTCTGTATACACACTTTCACTCACCTATGACTGAATTTGTTCACTGTATGTAACATTTATTACTGTTACCGTGTTAAGGTTACACTCAAACTTTCATCCTGGTCTGTGCTATAGCATGCTAGTTTATCTGACAATGGCTGCTAGCTAGCCAAACCAAAAAAAACCCACCTGTGTATGAACGAAACTGCAAAAAATGTCTGAGCTTTTCGGCTTTCTTTGTAGAATGCTTGCAGGGTGTATGAAGATGGTGAAGTGATGAATGAAAGCGAAACTGTTAACTGTAGTGTCAGCATGACGCTGGCATTTAGCTAGGTTGCTAGCGTTAGCAACCACATATAAAAAGCTGAGGTGTTACAAAACACTAATCTTCTTACAAATATGCATATTAGCCAGCCCTCTCGATTTTTCCATAAACTTTTACTTTCTTTAATTTTCTAAGGTTGGAATCGACACAGTGGAATATCTCCAGCAGTCTGAAGTGTCGAGGCCGTACCCCTACATCCTGATGTTAGGAGATAATGACCAGCACTGCTCTCAGGCATTAGTGCTTCTGAGTAATAGTATCGTAATGATGTCGCTGTTGAACTTGTTTTGTATTATCTGATCTTGTGCTTTTGAAAAATAAATATTAATATTTTTTCTATGATTTGTACAATTAATTGGGTGTTGTTTATTGCATATATGTATGGTTTGCAAAACGTAAGTTTTTTTTGTAATAGACCAGTATATCAAAGTAATTTAACTGTTTAAACTGTTTTACCCATAGACATGTAAAACATAAAAATAATAACCTATTTGCGAGGTAGAATTACAGTTAAATATGACCTAGCATTTGGATTGAATATTTTACCCATCTTGCTAGGTTAAATAAATAACCCATTTTGCTGGGTTAAATTAACCCAGCATGTAGTTGGTCCAATATTTATGTTTTTAACCCAGCATTTTTTAGGGTGTTGAACGTTTTTCAAATGTCATGTCATTGAATTGCTCATGTAATTTTTTTTCTTTTAATTAGCTAAATAAATCAAATAAATTCATAGAAACTGTCCAGCATACTTTGTCCTATGAATATAGCTGCAATAAATATAAATATTTAACATACCCAGGCAGCACGTACTGTAGGTGTAGTGGTTTGCACTGTCACCTTGCACCTCGAGGGTCTGGGTTCAATTCCCGGCCAGACTCGGTTCCTGTCTCTGTGTGCATGTAGTTTGCATGTTCACCCTGTGTTTAGTGGGTTTGCTCCAGTTTCCTCCCACAGTCCAAAAACATGCACATTAGGCTAACTGCCGTTCCCCACTGTGTGTGTATGCGTGTGCCCACCAATGGATTGGCACTGCGTACAGGGTGTACCAAGCCTCATGCCCTAAGGCTCCTGGGATAGGCTCTAGGCCCCCCGCGTCCCTGAAAACAGGATGAAATGGTAGAGACAATGAGTGAGTGAGTAACATATCCCCAATGCAATACAATGTAAGTTCATTTGATCATTAGCAAATTAGTATGCCTGGCTGAGTGTTAAAAGTAAAGTAAATAGTTTTGCAATAAATAATCTAAATGTATCACAATAAATTGCTATCAGTGACTAATGTAGATCTTATTTAGGTCACTATGGGTACATAATAAATCATAAAGTGCCCATGTTGACCCTCTACCCTATAGAACACCGGGCTTTAGCCCACAACATCATTTTATTATAAGATTTATAAGCCAAGTTGTAGTATGATTTGTTCAAAATGAATTTGGTCTATGGAATACCAATATGCAAAATCTTTGTAACCACAGTGAACAATTTCTAATATTATTTTTTCTATATTATTTAAAATTATCTTTGCTGACAATTTTTTTGAGCAAACAAATAGCTTTCTCAAAGCAACAACTCTCAACAAAGTAAGATTCCTTCCAGCAGGAAAATGCTTTTATTTTTATTTATTTATTTTTAGCATTAGGTATGATAGCCTCCAGCTTTACCTCCTTACATTTACCTCCCTACATTTGTAGGCTAGCGTTAGATGTTATTCAATTCTCTTAGACATAAACCTTTGTGACTATTGTGAATAATTTTTGTACATGATGCAGATTTTCCCTTATCTTATCCTAGAGTAAAGTTGTTTCTAGTCTGGTCAGCTGCTCCCAGTTAGGGGGTCACCACAGCAGACCATCTGATCTGCACAACAACTTGGCACAGATGCCCTTCCTGACACAACCCTTCCATTTTATCCGGGTTTGGGAATGGCACTGCATTCAATGGCTGGGGTTTGGGGATTGGCTGGGAATCAAACCGGGCCTTCCGCATGAACAGAAACCTACCACTGAGCTGCCAATGCCCCTAGCTTATCCTATAGTGAAGTACTTTCGATATTTGTTTAAAAGAAAATGCCAAATAATGTCTTCATGGATAAATAAACAAATAAGTAAACAAACAAACAAACAAACAAGTAAATAAATAAATAAATAAATAAATAAATAAACAAACTTCTGTTCTCCCAGTGCTTTGTGGGTTTGCTCCACGTACTCCAGTTTCCTTCTACAGACTCACAGATTAGATTAATTAGTCTAGCCGGATAGGTTAATTAGGTTGGTCTTCCCAAACTGTCTGTGTGTCCCCTGTATGGATTGGATAAGCAGTATAGAAGATAGATAAGCAATATAGCAGATGAATGAATAAATATTATAGAAAGTGTAAATGAGAAGCACTGTCTCACAATGTGTCTACTACCAAGACAATAATTAAAGTATTTGTTTATTTTTGTAATACATTTAATATTGACAATAAAGAATAAATATAAGTAATAACTAAATATTGTCAAGCAAGCATCTTAATGAGATCATCTGATGCCTATCTATCACTTTTAATAGTGTTGTTTTTATTGTTCCTTGCTTTTTCTTAGTACTAAAAGCATTACTTTGACACTTACTTTTTCTGATTAAAACAATTTTTCAGTTTTCATTTCTGGGCACAGTTGAAATGTGCTAAGATCACAGGTGACGTTTGTCACAAGCGGACATTACTGGACTTACATCTTAATTGGAAGGTGAGCAAAACATTTAAGAAGACATTTGAAATGTTAAGTGTATGGCAAACATGCTTTAGTTTGCATAGCCATATTAGACTGCAGTGCACAAATTGAAAACTCTTGATAGAGGTAGAAATGATGAAGCTATGTAATGATTACTAATACCTGCTGTCTATAAGCACTGAATCTTCACACATAGTAATTTGAGCTCAGAGTAGAACTGGGGACACTGGAGCTGAGAAGTGGCAATGCTACCCGCTGTGCCGCAGTGCTGCACAGTATTTGATTTTGTTACCAAATTATGTAATTCATATTACATGCAGTCCATTACAATCCAACTCTCTGCATGATACATGAACTGCTTTCTTATTAGAAAATATCATCGTTCCCTCACTAAACTTTGTTTTATCCAGCCATACTTGTACTGTTTGCGAAGAAAAACAATGGTTTCATCTATTTAGAAATGTTCTGAGAACAAAGGCAGCACCACTACCTCACACTTCTTGGGTTGGGAGGTTCGAACCTCACCTGCACACTGTGTGCATGGAGTTTGCATGTTCTCCCCTTGCTTGGTGGGTTTCTTTTCAGTACTCCTGTTTCAGCCCACAGTCCAAAAACATGCAATGTAGGGTGATTGGTGTTTCCAAGTTGCCTATAGGGTATGATGTTGAGTGTGTATGTGATTATTCCCTGCAGTGGGTTGGCACCCTGCCTTGTGCCCTAAGTTCATTGGGATAAGCTCCTGGGCCTCAGTAACCCAACACAGGCTAAGTGGCATAGATAATAGATGCAAGGATGTGAGAACAAAAAGCTGGAAGACCATATAACAAGCCATCTGTAGTTCTATAGTCCATTCATATGTTTTAGGGGAGATATTTTCAGATTCCCTTGATCTATTTATTTCTTGATCTAGGGCAGGTGTAGCTCAGTAGGTATGGTACACTCTTGCTGATGTTGGGCCAGATGTATAATAAAATAAAACCTTAAGTTCCTCTGAATAATTGCATCTGCCAGATACTGTACATAATCTGACAACCTTTTTTCATTGCAAACTACACATGATGTAGTTTTGCTTTGGAAGCAAACCTTAATTACTTTCATGCCAACACATTTTAGATGCATCTTGCTAATGTATCTTAGTTTATTAGTTTAGGAAATTACAGGATCCGCATTCAATAGGACCGCATCGAATGATGGTTTCTTAACCATCCCATTGTGGAAAAACCCTTTGTGATATTTCTGGAGCTTTATGCATACTAAATAACTTTTGACCCACGCATCAGCACACTTACATAGTAACATGTACTAAAAAAAAGAATTCTATCTGAAGTCCTGAAGATTGCATTTTACCAGGATATTTTTACTACACCTTGTTATGTAGGAACATTTTTACAGCATGTATGAAATTCTTCTAAGTGATAGCTTGTACCACTGGGATGTGTTGTGATTACATGTTTGCCTTGATAAAACATAGACATTCATAATTTGGATAACTGAGGTTATGGCTGAAATGCTCAAAAAGTTGGCTTCATAGATTAATGCATTTCTAAATGTTTCAAGGATTTGTGTTCTTTTCAGAGTTTGGTATCTTTTCAGACAGGTTTATTCTGTAGCCTTTGTGTCTATTCCTTTTCACCATTTCTTACTTTTTTATTTTTATTTTTTATTTTTTTTTGGTGGGTATATATAAATAGTGACATGTCAGGGGATGCAGGTAAAGGGGGGGGGGCGGGGGGGAGCTCACAAAACAAAGAAATTTACTAACATATTACCATAAGCATGATGAACAATATTTTACTTTTATCTCTTGGTCTTTAACTCCTTTATCCAGGTCAAAGCCATTTAAATGATTGTTTTTGTTTGCATAATAAAAGCAAGTCCTTCACTTGGGCAGTAGTAACAAGAGGCCTGGATTTATCAAACTTTCTGCAGAAGCAGATGAGATTGGCTAAGGAAGCTGGATGGATTTGTCGGAGCTTGCAGGAATGGGCAAGTGTTATGCAAGAGTGGGACAGCTGGTCATATTTTATGTTGGAGTGGGTAAGATTGGCCAAGAGCATCTGTAGGACGAGGTTGAGTTGATGCCATTGGTCAATAATTCTTTGGGACTCAAAAACCAAAACAGCAAAAAATCTGCATAACCAACCAACCAACCAACCAACCAACCAACCAACCAACCAACTAACCAACCAACCAACCAACCAACCAACCAACCAACCATAACGCCCCAGTTGTGCCAGGCCAGGTTGTCCAGTGCCATAACAGTGTTCTTTGTAAGCAATTCCTGTATTGGATTACCTACCGTAAAGTGATAGTAAATGTCGACCCCATATACATATAAACACTGCTCTTTTGGATTTGATTTAGTCAGAGTAATTTTTGTGCCATGATGTTCTGGGGAAAATCGTTGAGGGGAATTGGTACATGGGATTCCATTGCTTTTAATGCAAGTCTTTTAGCATCAAGTTCTCTGTAATTTTCTGTCCTTTGAGAGGGTCAAAGAAAATACAGCTGTTCATCTGAATATATTCTCTGACTGAGGAAGCCATTTAGAAGAAATGTTACACCACCAGGTGTAGCACTGTAATAAACATCATGCATTTCTACTTTAACTCTCTTTTTCTCTCACTCCACCATGGTTGTTTGTAATCATGTGTGGAGTGGAATCCAGAGTCAGGGTGAGGTGGTAGAAGGTCATTTATCTTATTTGTAATATCTGCTTATAACGTCCTGCTTATTAACTGGCTGGACAAGATTGAGATTGACTTAACGTCTTTCTTGCCAATTTCCTTCCAACTTCCAACTTCCAATCAATTTTCCACCTTCAAAGATAACATTAAGATCTGACTGTATTTACAATACTCACATATCATTTCCCTTAAAAGCAGCATTGCTACAGTAGGTGTTTATATGAAAAATAAACAAGTTTATTGAAAATCAGAAAAAAAAATCTCCAGAGTCTATACTGTGCTGCCCAACATCACACATACAGTATAACTACCAAATTTTACATTTTAAAGTGCAGTTTTAAATATTAGTCAAATGTGGTAAAGTATACTGTAACATTTCTTGAATCTGTCTTATGTTAACATCTATGTACTGTATACAGAGTATGTCACCGGACAAAGTTGTGATGCAATTTTACATTTGGCAGCGGCCCTTATATTAAATTTTTATCTCATTATACATACATCTGAGCAGTTTTAGGGTTAAGGTACTTGCTCAAGGGACCAACAAGGATAACTTGGTGGTTGTGGGATTTGAATCTGGGACCTTACAAACCATAGTCTAAAGTTAATCACTGAGCTACCCCTGACCTAGCAAATGTAGTTGCTGGGACATGACTGCTGTTAAGCAACCCTAACTACTGTATGAGTGAACTATGAGGACTTTGTACAAACCAAGAAAAAAATGTATACATAAATGGGAGACAGTTTTCTTTCTAAATTGACTAATATTAAATAAATGCTTGATTCTTAAGTAAGGTTAAAAGTAATAATCGAACAGATGTCACATTTTCATCTCCACATGCGAGTCCGCCCTGGGCGTGTGGAGCTCCATTCCAAAAATGCATTTTCTTATTTGCACTTTTGCGTTTAAAAGTTGCATGAGTTGATTTATGCCATACGCTATAACATATTATCCATATTATTAATGCCTAGTTTATGCTCTATAAAAATAAGTAAAAATGTATTACCTACTACAATGGCAAAAATTTAAATTTTATACCAATATAAGGTGAGCTCTGACTCACTGCAGGTCTTCAGAAAGTCCTCAGACCCCAGGAGGGTTAAGGTGGTGACAGACACTTAATGTCATTAAAGATCGCTAGACCACCTAGTTAAACATCCCAGTGTTGTTGTACTCTATATCAGCACTCATAACATACCTCTGGTCCAATCAGATTACTTGGTCAGAATTAACTGTTGCATAATTATTACTGTCAGCTGAATGGGGTTTCACTAAAATGAAATACAACACATTTCTTAGTAGGAGGTTCATTCAAAACATTGGATTACTTTACTAATGAAAATTATAAAATGACTATTTGACTAATTAGTAAATACATGTATCCATAAATACATGTCCAGGGGCAACATTGTTAAGACATTGCAACTTCAACAGTTTCTCTGTTCCAGACCACACTGGTACAAATAAATATTTCTATGAACAGTTAAATCTTGGATTGCAAGCATAATTCGTTCCAGAAGCGTGCTTGTATATCAAAGCACTTGAATATCAAAGCAAATTTCCCCATACGAAATCATGAAAACTTCAATGATTTGTTGCACAACCCAAAATATTTATATAAAAATAATTAATACAAAATATGAAGTAAAAATAAAACAAATTAACCTGCACTTTACCATTGATGGGAATTGTGGCTGAAGTAAGGCAAGAGGGTAGAGGATGTTAGGATATCTTTGATACACTCACGTACACACAAACAACACTAACACAGACACTAACAAAATCGCTGCTCTGAAACGGTCTTTAACAAGGAACCTCTCTAATGACACTTGCTTACTTTTGAGGATTTCACTCTGACGTTTCACTGTGTAATGTGACGTTGAATTGTCGTTAAACAGATTAATCTCACGCACTGCTACAGCTTTTTTTTAAGGCAGGCCATTTTTGCAGGCCGTTGTTATTTTACTTGTATATCAAGACCTTGCTCGTTTATTAAGTTAAAATTTATTACAAAATATAGTTTGTCTTGCAAAATGCCTGCAGACCAAGTTATTCGCAATCCAAGGTTCCACTGTATATTTATCAGTGTTGTGTGTAACTTAGAGTACTTGGATTATTTTTTGATGTAACGCGTTAGGTCCGCCATTTAAGTACTCAGTTATTTAGTTTTATTTAAAAAAATGTAATCCGTTCTTCAGACAATTTATGTAATCCATGAGCCAAACAGCAGTGATTTTGTTTGTGTGTGTGTGAAAGTTGTCCTACAAGCCCCGCCACGATAACCCGTATCCGTACCCCTTGTCTTACCTATGCGGTTTGATTCTCTGTGAGCCGCCGCGAGTGACCGCCGGACGCTCTGCGAGGTTCACGAAGGTCCGCGAGCTTCTGTCCAACGCGCGGAAAGATGGAAACGTAATCACAACGCCCAAAACTCGCGGTGAATGAACCACACTTACGGCCACCATGCGAAACCGCATAGGTGAGATAGGGGTATTAGTAGTTAACAGATTATGGGCCAAACTTTGCTGAGTGATGATGGTGGAATAATTATAAAGGTCTTGACTAAAACAACATGCATGAGGAATCACAAAGGAGTTTTCATTTTCTGCAAAGGAAAAGTACTCTAACTAGTTACTTTTATAGGAAAGTAACGCTATAATGTAACTGATTACTTTTTAATGACAGTAATTTTGTAATGTAATTAGTTGCTTTTAAAAGTAACGTCCCCCAACACTGATATTTATATCATCACAAACTTGTCAGATGGAATGTTATAAGTAAGCATGTCTAAAAAAGAATAAAATTATTAGAAAACATAACTGACCTAAAGTATTAGGTCTAGACACACTACATGTGCCCGGAATTTAATTGCACACTCATAAGGCGTTTAAAAAAAAAAGTACAAAGCCACCTAAATTTCGGAATTAACGAAAATTTTTATGCATTACCATGAAGCAGGTGGAATGAAGGTGTTAGACCGTGCTTATTAAGTAGATTTCAATTACACACTCATAAGCGTGAATTAAAAAATGTACAGCGCCATCTGTTGTATTTTCAGATGAACTAATGATTTTTTTCAAGGTTGATTTATTTTTCATGATATAAGGACGTTTCCCATTTAACTTTCAAATTAGCATAACTTCTTTTCCCATGGGCCGATTGTGATAAAACAAAGCCTATGTTATCTCAAGCTTGGCCAGATACAGCTATGAAAACCCCATTAAAACGACGCATGCAGTAAACAGACAAACAGAAACAATTCAAAAACCATCAATGTGTTCTATTACTCATCTTACATTTCCCAAAATTATTTGTTTCACAAATATTTTCAAAGTACAGACACGCCAACTTTACAGTTTTATTATAAGTATAGATTTGGACAGTACAGTATACAGTACAGTATATTGCAATGGGCACAAAAGGCTTTAATGTAAAGGCCACTAACTCCTTTATGAGTTCACACTTAACATTAATCAAACTCATACCAAATACCCAACCCTCAAACAACAACAACAAAAAAACTAAAAATAAATCAACAAATAAAATGATGTAACAGTTCCTCAGGAAAAGTATTCCTCTGCCAGCATTTTATCTTTCTACTTGTAAATCTGTTTTAGCTCTTCACATGTCTGTGTGTGAATCGCTCTCTCCTGTAATAAAACTCGCAATGCGTTTTAAATCTCTCTGTGTGCTTGTTTAGCTGGGTTGTTTTTATCGACATCCTTGAACATGTGAGAAACAGGACCAGTGTCTCTGACCTTGGCTTCCTGAGTCATTGTTGGCATTTTCTCCAAACTTTTGCAGAATTATGCTTTTCAGGGCTAATTAAAAATTTAGAGAAACCAAAACAAAAACAGAACCTTTTGTTAGTGTCCTGTTTTTACAGAGCACATCAAAATGGCTGCTCACTGACTGTGACTGACAAGCTGGTCTTGTTATTCCTGTATGGGTCATAGTCCATCTTTTCCTGCCAACAAAGACCTGTTAGTTCTTTCATGCTTGGAAATATAATGAAGACAATGCCACAACAAAAAAATATAATAAAATGAAGAAGCAGCTTTAAAAATATATTTTACAGAATGTCACGCTGGCTTGCAGTTATGATTATGCCAAATTAAACTACAATTGTAGCTGTAGATTGTCCACCACACATACTCAATCTTTAATACTGCAAATGCCAAAAATAAGTCAAGATTTCTTTTTTATAATTTTTTTCCTCACTATAGATTTATCCTGTTTTTTTATTATATGACATTATTGGAGGAATGTAATGTATTGAATTTATTTTTCTCTGCTGTAGGACATTTGAATCAGTTAATGAAGGACTTGAAGTTTAGGTCTAAATGACATTGATTTCCTGAATCGCGTGGACTTGAAGCTAAACTCCTCAGAAAGTTTGCACCTCAAGAAGGTGGGCTAGTGTTCATTGATTCCGGTTATTGTGTTTTAGATGGGTAAGAAGTTGGGAACAAATGGCACCAGGTTTAATATTCAGGCCAGGGCCATGTGATGGCTTAACCAGCTTCGTGAATATGACTTTGGCAATTTGAATCCTTTTGTTGCCTGGAGAAATGAGATTTTATGGAATCTCGTGGGTCCTGTGATGACTTCACTTGCTCTGTGAATATAATTGGCTTGAGCTGTTGGAAGCTTTTTTGTTGCCGGCACAATAGAGATTTGGTAGACCTCGATAACCTCCTTTTTTTTTTTTTCTGGAAAATTCCGTCAGTTCAAATATCAAACTTTAATAGAAAGAAGTACAAATTTGAAAAATGAGAAAGACTGCAGGAAAAATAGATGGGGTAAACTTCCTGTCTGTAAGGCAGAGGAAAATACAGATCGATAATGAGCTGTATCTGTTCAGACTAAGGCTATGTGGAAATGTCAGGAGGGGAAGCTGTAATTGGATTTATTTTTCTTCTTAACTGATTAGATCTGCAGGTTTAGGCACATTAGAGGCACAGGATCATTTACTGAATGATCTGATATATGAATGTGGCCCTGGAGAGATGCGGTTTATGCTGGATAAGGAGAACGCCTGTTTAAACACAATCTTTGCCTAATACTGCATTAATGCTTCATGTTGATGTCACAAATAGACAAACAGAGGACATACTCAATGTATTATTTAACAATGTATGCCATTTTATAGCATGTGTTCGTTTGTTATCTGCTTTAATGGTTGATTCAGTAATGAAAGACAGAGTTAATGGGTTCTGAACAATATGACTGTGCCATTGGCTTCATGTAATTGATTTGAGAATAAACGTGCCCTTGGTTATATGGGCTGCGGACAGCAGCAGGCTGGTTTTTTTTCTTTCCATGAAGTGTTACAGCATTGTTGAAGCCACAGGCTGGAGATCTTGTCAGATAAATATCAAAGAACAAAACCACTGGACAGATGAATGCATGTCTATCTATATGGGTTAAATTTATGACAGTTAGGTTTTGCCTTTTGGGAATTAATGTAGAGGAACCCAATTTTAAATCTGGCATTTTTCTGTCTTTATGCTTCTTTCTTTCACTATAGCTCTTATGTGCATGAGCGTCACAGACCATAAAATCAGTGATTTTATTGCTAGGCAACTAGCTTTTGCAGAAAGCAAGAGGAAGAGCCCACACTATGTTTCAGAGTGTTCTCTGTGTGAGAATGTGGGAGAGGGCTATCACACTCATTTGTATGTAAAACAAATACAATTTTCATAGAATCAAATCTAAACCGCAGATAGTTTACCATGGATATTTGGTATGAAACAAGGATCATTACCGTCATCTATGCATTAATGAAAAGAGCACTCGGTCCAGGAACAGTTATGATATTTGTATGGATTGATCAGAGGCAAAGTATTGTGTTGTATTGTAAGTTGACATTTGAAGCTAGAAGAAATACTTGCAAACACTGCAGGCCACAAGGTCCAAGCTGAGAAATCTTTATCTTAATGTCTCAAAAGTGTTTCATCTAAAAAAAGAAGTTCCACAAATTCATCAAATTTGCTGAGTCTGAAAGTGCTATCAGTGTCACTAAGTTAAATATACTGAGCTCCCAGACTGTTAATGTTGACGTCCTTGCATTATTTTAATCCATTGCTCCACCGTGGTTAGATTTATGGTATATCCTTAGCACTGTCCTCTCCAGTGAATAGATATATAAAGAATAAACAAACAAACAAGAGGGCTTTGACAGGATTGTGTTACCTCTCCAGAGCGCACATCCGAACTCACCCTGCTATTGTTTTCCGGAGCCACATCCATCACTACATGAGTGTTTTGTTTAAATGAGCAAAATGTGCCCCATTTATAATAATTATTGGCACTTTAGCAACACTGGAGAGGAAAATGGAAAAAGCTACTTTGTCTGTGTTTAAAATGAACCCAAAGCATTTAAAGGGGTCATTTCTCATTTCAACACAGCAAGCAGGTAATGGCGCAAGCATTAAAATGTTGTATACAAATTCAGCCCTAATAGCGCTCATTCATCACACACAAATGCTAATGCTAGAATTTTGAAAAATGCAACATCTAGAAAGAATTGAACCATCATCCATTGAGTTGACAAAACTTAAAGGCTAATGTGGAAATCATTTAACTTCGAATAAATTCTTAAATTATTTGAGCTAACTAACAAATTAATTCATGTATTTATTTATTCATTTGTTTTAATAAAAAATGTCTAATTTCTTCACCAGATATTTTATACAAATTGACCAATTATAGCTTGAGTATCACTTTAGTTCCTACATTCAGGCATGAATTAGTATTGCAAGCATACAGCAATTAGAAAAGGCTTATGCCAAAACAGACAAAGTGCCATTAACTGTTGTATGGTATTACTTTGAGAAGGGGCTGGATTATTATTATTATGTATTAGTTTTTATTACAAGTTATTAGTTTTGCTTTACCAAAAATACATTCATAAAGCTTTGAGCCATTTTTCGCATCAAATTTGTATTGCATTTTTATTTATTACAATTTATTTAGATTAAAAATATTTTGTGTGTCTTAGTACAATAGTCACATACTGGTTACTTTTGCCTCATGTATTTTTTCTATATATTTCAGCACTGCTTTGTAAAACATTTATGCAGTTCATATGAATGCATTAAAAAGGGCTCAATATAGCTACTTTTTCAAATAAAAAGATAGAATAGGAGGATGTCTTGCTTTAACTTTCTCAGGTGGAAAATATGATGTGGAGAGCATAATCGAGCCAGGATGATGGTCTGTTGGTATCCTCCATTTATGGCTAACAAAAAAGCAAGAAATGACTTTGACCTGAGAATATAGGATGCAAGCTCATCTGCAGAAAACTTGTTAGCACTTTAAGTGATACTCGAAACTTTACTTTAGAATATATACCAGACATTGAAGTAGTAAATTAATTTCAGCCATAAACTCATACAGTATCATGTGATAAGCCTGAATGTATTATTGATGTATTGATTAATATAATATAAATTAAGGATAATAATATGTGCTGAATAATTTACATAGCATGTTTACTGAGCAATAACACACAGTTACGTTCTTAGATCTGATTGTTTATGATTGGTTTTTCATAACAGCACAGCTCTGTAATTAGCTAAAACTGCATTTCATATAATAGGTTTATATTAATGTGCATGTTTAAATATATTATTGTTTCTATAGTAACAACTGACCTACTCTCAACTGATTCACATGGACTTGCATGGCAAATGGCTTACATA
>JAAGKR010000377.1:7097-49325 GCA_011419295.1 Clarias macrocephalus
AAAAAAAAAAAAAAAAAAAAAAAAAAAAAAAAAAACCAATTGTGGAGGAATTTTGGCCCGTTATTCTTTACAACATTGCTTCAGTTCATTGAGGTTTTTGGGAATTTGCATATGCACAGCCCTCTTAAGCACCCTGCCAAGCATTTCAATAGGATTGTGTCAGATGATTGTCCTGTTGCATGAGCTAATTTCGACCAAGCCTCACATATAGAATACTTAGATATACTGAGGAGTTCATGGTCGACTTATTGTGCTCAGATTTTGTGGCAGCAAATCAAGCCCAAATCATCTCCCCTCCACCGGTATGCTGGATAAGGGGTATGAAGTGTTTCTGCTGAAATGCTGTTTGGTTTACAGCAAATATGGTGCTGGCATTAAGGCCAATCAATTCAATGGGCTCATCTATCCAGCGCCTGTGCTTTGTTCAAATGTTTTTATGAACAGTCTTGCTTCCATGTTCTTTTTAGACAGATGAGGCTTTCTCCATCCCAGACAACAAATCTCCAGACAACTCATCCAAATAAACCTCACTTGTTCAGTCTTTTTCTAATAGTACTGTCATGTACTTTAACACTTAACATGCTCAATGAGGCCTGTATGGTCCGAGCTGTAATGCTTGCACTTTTTTTAGCATTGTATGGTCTACCCTTGGAGTGAATTTTCTGGGACATCCACTCCTGGGAAGATTGGCAACTGTCTTGGATGCTTTCCACTAGTGAATAATCTTTCTCACTGTAAAAATGGAGAACTCCAAATTGTTTGAAAATGGTTTTATAACCCTTTCCAGACTTATAAATCTGCTGCAACAATTTCGTCTTTAAGACCATTGTTTATGTGTTTCTATTTTGGCATTGTGTTAACACATACCTAAATGCTCCAGACAAGCAAACTGCCAAACCTTCTGCTTTTATAGAGGTCTGCACCCCTGCTTATGATCAATTCATCAAGGGCTGATTATTAAATTACCTTATTAAATCCTGTGGAAGCAGTAAAGGTGTATTTTTGTTAAATAAAAGAGTGTTACAGTGAAAAAAAGTTGTATGTTGTTATTTGACGGAGGTTGTAATTGCCAAATACAAAGTCCCACTATAATTAGATTCTTTCTTTTTTTATTAAAAACACAGTAAATTAGAAGAGGGTGTACTAGCTTGACTGTATATAAGATTCCAGTCACTGATGCTCTCCAGTGACATTACTCTAGACCTCTGTGAGACTAATCGTCAGGTCTCCAGCTTCTTCAGCCATTTGTCTGGAGGATAATTACCCCCCTCCCCCCCTTTTTTTGCCATCTTTCACCTTGCAGCTGCACAACTCTCTTGCAGCAAAGTACTTCAGCTGCAGTTTGTGTGTGTGTGTGTGTGTGTGTGTGTGTGTGTGTGTGTGTGTGGTGTGTGTGTGTGTGTGTGTGTGTGTGGTGTGTGTGTGTGTGTGTGTGTGTTTGTTTGTCCATCTGTGTGGTGTAGTCTGTGGTTCATTCATCACTGCACATTAAGCAGCCTCCTGTGGTGGGCTTAGCCATGCACCCATCGAAAAGCTATACATCCACATCACAAAGCAGCCTTTGTTAGCTGAAAGATCATTTGTTAATTACTCAGCAAGGCCTATCTATGTAAACCATACATCACCACTTTCTCTAAAAAACACCATCAGGTCTGATCCAGTGAAAGATGACCTTTTGCCCTCCCTACCAAAGGCAAACAACTAAGACTAAACTGACTAAAGAGTTTTTAAAGCATGTTTAAAATAAATTTATTTTAGTATTAAAGGTGTATATTCATTCATTCATTCATTCATGTTCCTTACTGCGCATCATATGTAGTGTTGTAGATATGTAGAGTTCTTGAATTCAGAATTCAAGGAACAAAGCAGGGGATACACTGGATGGGGTGCCAAAGCAGGGGATACACTGGATGGGGTTTCACCTTATAGTTCAATCAAGAATTTGTACTGAAGATATATTTCATTGGCTTGTCTAACTGCATTATTTTGCTAGTATGCTAATACATAATTTCCCACAGACCATTTGTGTATGCTTGTGTGTTTTCAGTATTATATAGCCATAATTGATGCCCGTCAGACCACATAACTTAAATTGCCCCTACATACTGTATGTAAAGTGCATGAACACATGCCCTACTTGTTTGGGAAAACCCCTGGTAGGTGCGGATAGGGATAGGGATAGGGATAGGGTTTTCTTATGCTTCTGGTTCACACATAGACACATGTTTGTAGTGGTCATCATCTCTAGATTCACAGTAAGTAATTAAAGATGATCAGTAGGCTTCATGCATTGTCTAGTTTCTTGTGTCTGAATTGATATCTAAATTGACTTCGCCTGAGTTGGTGTGTCTTTTTCTGTTTCTAACTTCTGGTATGCATCTGTGTTCTTATCATTGAAGGTCTTAACATGGTCAATATATATATATATATATATATATATATATATATATATATATATATATGCACACACACACACACACACATAGACACAGAGTCAGCCACCAAAAAAAAAAATGTCTGGGCTTATGACTTTTCTGTGTGTCAGTGGTCTCTCCAATCATCAAAGCTGAATCCACATATTTATGGTGGAACAAGACATTAACAGCATGAGTGTGACATGGCTGCGACAATTATTGACAGTCATGTCAATATGAATCACAATCTCATAGCAGAAAAGTAGGACAAACGCATAGTGGCATTAATAAAGCTGTTCAACAACTTTAAGGATGAAATAGCAGCACGTTGTTGTGATTAATCTGCATAGGAACTAAGTAATTTACCAAAAATGTTCCATTTCTTCTGGAGGGTAAAGATACCATTGTACCATCTCTGCTATTATGGCTGCCCTTCAGGAGACACAAGTTCCTTGTTTTGTGACTATACAATAGTTATTCTACATGGAACATGCCAGAGACAGTTAAAGACAGATAAGAAAATATATGTTCTCGGTAAGAGTTCCACTTTGTGCTCTGAAGTATTGAGATCTGTCAGGTGGAAAGGGGATTGAATGTTTCCTTGCATGCCAAAAACTGTGAGAACTATAGAGGAAATTGTGTGTGTGTGTTTGTGTGTGTAAAAACAGAAAACAGAGATAATATGATTTATAGAAGTTTAATTGATTAATTTGTTGAATCTAATAGTAATTGTCAGTCTTTTATCACTTTTAGTATATTAATAATTCCCATAATAGATAGCTACTTAGATTGTAAAAATATATTGTTATTGTATAAAGAAAATGCACTTACTATTGGCTGGATTTTAGGTTTATTTTAAAATACTGTCACAACTGCACAGTCTTTATCCATGTGTCCTCATCTATTTAGCATGCCAAATAACCAAGTTCTGAAGGATGAGAGGCAAAATTACATTAAATTGCACACTGAGTACATGTACTGTGCTGTGCAGTCAAGTTCGACGTGAGGAGAAAAAAGTATCATTGTGACAAACACTGCATCTTTACAGGAGGTATAATTACACAAATTAGAAGCATGTTTTTTTTTTTTTAAAGGCATCTTCAGCGCAGCTGCCTTCCGTTTAGGCACTTCCTTCCCTCTCAAGTGCCTTTACCCTAATTAGTCAATTGTAACTGAGCGCCAAGATTCCTTGCTAAAGAAAAATATCACCAGTAGCCATGGAAACTATACATTTTCCAACCCCAAGGATTCCCCCCCCCCCTTTTTTTTGGTGAGTCAATTATGATTTTTGGAGTTGTGTATGCCAGGTCATCAGGCATTACTGTTCCATCACATCTGAATAGCATCAGAGTTTCCAGTTCTCTCTGCACAAACTCAGCATAATCCATTGTAAATGTGTACATACAGTGGAACAGGATCATATATCAAAACATTCGTAAATCTTCCCATAAGAAATAATGGAAAATCTAATTATTCGTTCCACACCCAAAAAATAAATACATAAAAATAAATTAATACAAAATATAAAGTAAAAATAAAACAAATTAACCTGAAAAAATATATATAAATCAAAGACCAAGACTTGCTCGTTTGTCAAGTCAAAATGTATTTATAATTTTTACTTGGGGAACACTCACAATCCGCGTTACTCAGAGGTGGAAAGAGTACAAAAATTTTGTACTCAAGTAAAAGTACTGTTACTTCAGTGAAATTTTACTGAAGTACAAGTAAAGTTACAATTAAAAAATCTACTCAAGTAAAAGTAAAAAAGTAGCTTATAAAAAATTTACTCAGAGTAAACGTTACTGAGTAACTTTTTTTTTTTTTTTTAACAGCGGGGTGGGATGAGGCATTCTAGGGTTTGGTAAAAAAAAAAAGATGACCAAATATAAATCTCAAACTAGTTGTTTTTAACTGAAGGAACACCATTGCATAATAAAGCTGTTGTCTTTCTTGTGCTTGAAAATCAAAGTGGTCACTTAAATATGGCATTACGTCCCAGTCTAGTGTTGGGCTGTACAGCAAAAGAATGGTTCAGGGTTCTATTTTAAACTGTTTGGAAATGATGGTATATGACAGAAAGAACTAGATCCAGTCATTAACCGATGAAATAATGAGGTTTGTATTGCTTTACAAGAACACACACACAACAGGAGGAGGATCAGATTCAGGGTGTACCCAGGCCAAAATAATAAACAAAATGGTATTTATATTTAGTATCTAGATTACCTGCAAAAAAAAAAAAAAAAAAAAAACCCACAAACAAAAATACAGGTACCTTCCCTGACTCCCTAAACCAAAAACAGTGAATAAATTCCCTCTTCCCAAAATAAATGGCAGCCACGCCCCTACTACTGGTGAGTGCACAAACATACAGTGAAATTATCTACAAATATATACAAAGACCAACCAAAGCAATAATCAAAGTCAATGGGAGGCAAAAAGTCACAACCAAATATCAAAACGACCAAAATCACAATCTCTTTCCTCTTTCCCGCGTCTCTCTCCGGTTTACTGTATATATGGCCGCGCTGGTGATGACGTCACTCTCAGGGCGGAAGCGACCGTGTGGAAGGTCAGGTAGATGCCGATGTGAGGACAGTCAGAAAACCTGGAGTGGAGTCTGGAGCAGCGCGTGACAAGGACATGATACACACGCGAGCGCAACGAAGCATATATACAAAGCAGAATATTTTTTGTATTTTCATTCATTTGTTTTAATCAGTAGCTCATATGATTTAAAATGTAGCGAATTACAATACTTCAAACAAAACATACTTAAGTAAAAGTAAAATTACAGATTTTAAAAACTACTTTAAAAAGTAGAAGTACACAAAAAAACTACTCAATTACAGTAATGCGAGTAAATGTAATTCGTTACTTTCCACCTCTGCTCACAATCCAAGGTTCCACTGTATTCTATTTGTCCAATGTGCTTAGAAATGGCTCAGTGCCTTCAGTGCTTGAGAGAAAAGCTAGATTACTGCAGCAAAAAAGATTTAAGCCTTGCTAATTGTTCCTTCTCTCCTGACTGAGACAATATCAGGCTAAAATGTTTTGACTATAAAGGGATATATGTCTCTTTTATTTTCCTAACTGACAAAGCTAAAATTGAATTACATGAATTCTTGTAGGCATGGACGTTGAAGTCCATTTCTTGTTTCATGATTGGAATTAAATAGTTGTTGTTATTTCTGTTCCCCAACTGAAAACAGCCTGGCACAAGGCACACAAGGAACACTAGGCACACAAAACAGAATTTCCCTCTCCACAGTATAATTAAATTGTACACAAATACAGGCAACCATTACATCCTGCCTTTTTGCCACTTGCGTTGATTAAGACTAGTGGAAAATACATATATGTTCATAGAACTTAATGATAGGTTAAATATTTTATGGACAGTCAGTTGCAAGTCGCAAGTGCAAAAATAAGGCAAGGTTTCACTGCCATATATCCCTTATATTCCCTTATATCATATTCCTTATATTCACCATCTTCAGCAGTGCATATAAAATGATGAGCAATTTGTAAAATGGGTGAAGTTAGCACTAGTTTCTGCATTATACATTCTGCTCCACCTACTCCCCATACAAATGCACTAATGACAATGCAGCAAAGTGATTTTTTAAATGATATTCAAAATTTGGAATAAACAAAATCTGTATTGAATGCTTTATTGGTAGTCTCATAATATTGTGTTGAAAATATATTGTAGCCGTGTGATTTATTAGTTATGAGTTGTGTTAGCCAACACTGCACAGTCGGATAAAAGGTTAGAACAGAAAAAAGGGACCACCTTTTGTGTGTATGTGTGTGGTGGTGGGGGGGTGGGGTGGGGAGTGTGTGTGTGGTGGTGGGGGCCGTGCATGTGTCGGGGGATGCATGTGTGAGGCGTGAGAGAGAGTTTTGTTGTTGGTGCCGGTTCTGAGTTAGAGAGGCAGGATTTTCTGGTTCTGTTCATTTTGTTATGGCATGACTGTAGTGATGGGAAGTTTGGATCATTTTAGTGACTCGGTTTTTTGAATCTCGTTCATCAAAATTAACAAATCTTCTTTAGAGTCATTTAGTTAATTTCATTCTGTGGATCAGAAATAAAATAAAATGTTACATTTTCAATAAACAGACACCCAACACATTTACATATACAAATTTTGGCTATAGTTCCAGTAATGAAAATAGTAGAATGCAGCTAAGGACATATTATGATAAACAGAATGAGCAGCTCACTTCTCATATTCTTGTTCGTTTTTTTTTTTTTTAATCTATTGCGTTGCATAGCATCTATGGGAGTCGGAGGTAAACAAAGATGGCAGTGCCCGCAAGCTATCAATACTCACATAATGTCTGTAAGCTTCTCTCTTTCTCACTGTCTTCTTTATACAAAGCGGTTACATTATCTCCAACGGCAATCTAAAAAGCCTGATAGTTATTAAGAAGGAAACTAGCTGACTAGAACATGAAGAGAAAGGGGTGCAGGTGCAGCATATCAAGAAACAGGGGTAATACATTCTTGTTCAAGGACATGCTTCATGTTATCTACTTCAAGGACAAAATATCTTAAAATTTTCCATTACAGTGGTCAGATGAACAGAAAGCCAGCAAATGACTGGTCGAGACTGAGGAGCCAGCATGGTTAGAGGAGGTGACAGAGATTATCACGGGGCTGTCCCTACCCCCAGCCAGGCATCAACAGACAAGACTGGAGGCTCAGACTCGCCCCTGCTGAGGTTGTGGTCAGGAGGGACACCTGGTGAGACCCTGCCTTGTCTAGGCCAAGGCGACAGGAAATGACAGGGGGTCGTGGTAGGTGGGACACGGCGTACCCCAACATTGCCGTCCCGTTCATCACTTTCACCGCCGCCAACACTTGATGGAGACATGCAGATTACCAGTGGTGAGGGGCAGGAGGTCGTGGTGGTCAGATAGACTCCTATCTCAGACTTTTGCCATATACCTGTTTGCATAGGAGGGATTTTATGTACAGCTATAGTAGATACAGGGTCAACAGTCACACTGGTCCGGCCAGAGGTAGTGCTGGTGGGAACGAAGCTAGAGGCCACAACAGTTCAGCTCAGGACAGTAACGGAGGAGCTAGCACCAATGAAAGAGAGGAGACAGTTGACATTGTTGGGGGAAAGACCGTGAAGCATCCTGTGGATAACGGAGGTGAAAGATAATTTAATTCAATTAAATCCACATTTTAATTGTATAGTGCTTTTAACAATTGACATTGTCGCTAAACAGGTTTACACAATCAAAAGAATTATGTTTGTATGAAATGTGAATGTGTGTGATAAGATTGTACCTGATGAGCAAACTCAGGATGACGGCGACAGTGGCAAGGAAAAACTTCCTGAGATGGCAGTAGAAAGAAACCTTGAGAGGAACCTGCTTCAACAGGGAACCCATCCTCATTTAGGTGAAAACAGATAGCAGGGATTGATCTGCAGTCATGCTGTGTGAGACTGGAAGTTCCTCTCTCAGAAAATACTTGCATTCTGGGAATGGACTTTCTGAGGGATTATGATTGACTGGACCTAGGGACAGTCAGTCAATATAGGACTGCAATGACAGTCAGTCAGAGCAGGCAGAACTACCTCTTAAAGACAATGATAGACAAAACAGACAGGCGGACAGTAGGGGGATGCATGGTGAACTCAAGGTATGTTCGGTGTCAGATATGGGAGAGTGAATTGGGTGGTCACTAAAAAGGATTCATACCCCCTCCCACATGTCAATGAGTGCTTGGATCTGGAGGCTGATTCATCATGGTTCTTGTCTTTAGATTTGAGAAACAGCTACTAGCAGGTTCCACTGTCTCCAAAAGCATGGCCCAAGACCCTTTTTGCACAGTGCTAGTAAAGATCAGAGAGGCACGGCTGATATTACATCCAGACAAGTAAAGGCTAATGTGCAAGGAGCTGACTTTCTTGGGGCACACCATAGGCAGTGAGGGGATGGGGGTGCGGAGGAGAAGGTGCTGGCAATAAGAGAGTGACCAATTTCCACAGATCAGAGGGGGTTAAAAAGCTTCTTGGGACTGGCCTCTTATTACAGAAGATTTGTGCCTGGGTTTTTGGGCATTGCAGCCCCACTTCATAAATTGCTACAAAAAAAACAGCCATTCTCCTGGTTAGAGGACTGTGCAAAGGCCTTCCGCAAGCTGCAGCAGGCCCTGACCCCCTAACTCCCCTTTATCTTGGACACTGACATTGTGACAGGAGGGAGACCTGAGGACATGAACGCTCAGGGCAGACTCAGAAGACTGGGGTGAATGCAGAGCAGTCCCACAGGGTTGTAGAGAGCTGTGGGCAATAAACACTACAGTTTGAGCTGCAGAGACAGGACTCTGGCGTACAAATGGGTTGTGGGAGTTTGAACATCTGCGGGTGCAAGATGGTGTCCTTCAAAGAGCGTGGGTGGAGCCAGTGAGTGGAGAAAAAAGATGGCAGATATTAGGATTGATCTGCAGTCATACTGTGTGTTAGGTGGCTGGCACGTAACACATTGTATTTTTCCATCAATATAATTGAGTCCAATTTGTTGTTGGAGGATCAGGTAGATTTTTAGAAATTCCAGTCCTGAACTATTCAGGGACTGCAGTCACAAGTCCTCAGACAACAACTGTCAGCATCAGCCGAGGCGAGAGTGGGTCTGTGTAGCTCGACAGAGAGAGAGAGAGAGAGAGAGAGAGAGAGAGAGAGAGAGAGAGGAGAAGAGAGAGAAGAGGGTAGAGCAAAACAGAAGGAGAAATAACAGTTATGTATGGTCACAGTCACACAATATATTCAATTCAGTTCAATTAAATTTTATTTGTATAGTGCTTTTAACAATTTTTATCGGCGCAAAGCAGCTTTACATAATCAAAAGAATTATTTAAGTTTGTATGAAATGTGAACGTGTATTATAGTCCCAGATAGTCAGATAGTTCCTGATGAGCAAGCCAAGGGGGACAGTGGCAAGGAAAAACTCCCCAAGATGGCAGTAGGAAGAAACCTTGAGAGGAACCGGACTCAACAGGGAACCCATCCTCATTTGGGTGAAACAGAAAGCAGGAATTGATCTGCATTCATACTGTGTGTTGGGTGGCAGGCGGTTCAGTATAATAGTTGTTAATAGATGTTAATTGATGTTAATATGAAGTCCAGGTAGTTATTGGAGGCTCAGGTAGACTTGTAGGAAATTCCAGTCCTGAACTATCGAGCGACTGTAGCCAAGTCCGCAGGGAAACGGCCGTCAACATCATGCAAAGCCAGAACCGTCAGCCTAGTAGAGTGAAACCGTCCCCAGACATCGGACGCATCCCAAAGAGACACACGGGGCATCCATGTGACGAGATCTCCAACCAGAAGCAGGGCACAAGGATGAGTCAGGCAGGTCCAGATTTGATTTGTCCAGAGGGAGTCTGGATCAATGGCAGCTCAGGAACAACATGTGTAGCTCGACAGAGAGAAGGAAAAAAAGGGGGGGGGAAGAGAGAGAGGGGGAGAGCAAAAGAGGAGAGATAACAGTTAGGTATGGTCACAGTTACATAATGTATAAGGTGAATGTATATTTAGTGTAGAGTGCAAGCAGGGACTCCGGCAGGACTAACTATAGCAGCATAACTAAAAGGGAGAACCAGAAGGAAACACAGACATAAGGGCTCCCTGAGATGTAAAGCAACCAATCACCTCACTGTCGACAAACCTGAGTGATCAATGAGAGTGGGGAAGACAGCATCTAAACATACCAGTTCACCATAATACTCCACATCCATGAGTCCCCCAGATCTGCTCCTTTACCTAAGGCAAATGTACTTACAAAATGCTTGGTTAAATAAATAGGTTTTTAGCCTAGACTTAAACACTGAGACTGTGTCTGAGTCACGAACACTATTTGGAAGGCTATTCCATAACTTTGGGGCTTTGTAAGAAAAAGCTCTGCCTCCTGCTGTAGTTTTTATAATACGCGGTACTGACAAGCAGCCTGCATCCTTTGATCGAAGTAGGCGTGGCGGATCGTAAGACAGTTCACTCAGATACTGCGGCGCGAGACCATTTAATGCTTTATATGTCAAAAGTAGTATTTTAAAATCAATGCAAAATTTCACAGGGAGCCAATGAAGTGAAGATAAGATAGGGGTGACGTGCTCATATCTTCTGGTTCTAGTGATGACTCTGACTGCTGTATTCTGAACTAATTGAAGCTTGTTTATGCACCTAGTTGAACAACCAGTTCTTCTGGTTCACTAGTTTTTCTGCATCGTTTAGTGACGATATATTCCTTAACTTGGCAATATTTCTGAGGTGAAAGAATGCTATCCTGGTAATATTGTCTACCTGAGCTTCAAATGAAAGACTAGAATCTATAATTACACCAAGGTCTTTTACTGTTGCACTAGATAGAACAGAAAGGCCATCTAGTTACAGTGTGATCAAAGAGCTTGCTTCTAGCTGCATGCGGTCCTATGAGTAGAATTTCCGTCTTATCAGGATTAAGCAGAAGGAAGATAATTAACAACCAGTCTCTTATGTCCTTCACACATTGCTCAACTTTATTAAGCTGTTTTTTCTCATCTGGTATTGCTGAGATGTAATAACTGTGTGTCATCAGAAAAACCATGAAAACTAATACCATGCATATGAACTATGTTGCCCAGAGGAAGCATGTAAAGAGAAAAAAGCAGTGGGCCTAAAACTGAACCCTGTGGAACACCAAACTCCACCTGAGAACATACAGAATAGTCACCATTTAAATCGACAATGGTGTCAAAAGCTGCACTGAGGTCGGGTAACACAAGCATAGTGATGCAACCCTGATCAGAGGCCAAAAGGAGGTAATTTATTACTTAGATGAATGAAATTAGCTCACTTTCTTCAAGAAGAGTAACATATTCTAGGTTCTGATCAGATGTGGTTAATTTATTATCTGCATCAATTAAATTGTCTGATTTGAAGCCTGAATTTGTCATGAAGTCCTCTCTACTGTATGTTGTTGTGGAAATTTCTGTGTGGTAGGTAATGTGAATATACAGCAGGTTTCAGAGGGGAAACCCATGCAGCTAGTCTGAGTTGATGTGTTAGGTTCACGCACAGCTCATGGTAACCGCTTCATACTCACTGCAATGAACTATTTCACAAAATGTGAAAGGCCTATGCACTGCCAGACCGGGAGGCAGAGACTGTGGTTAATAGCACTGGTTGAGGGAATGTTTAGCCGTCTGGGAGTCCCGGGGGCCATCCATAGTGCCCAGGAAAGAAACTTTGACTCAAAGGTATTTTCAACCATGTGTGAACAACTGGGAATCACCAAGACCCGCACAATCCCACTTCATCCACAGAGCGACTGCTTGGTTGAAAGATTTAACCGCATTCTAGCTAACAGTTATCTATTATTACATCAAAACAGCAGGCTGGTGTAGCAGTGTGAGTTAAAAGTTATGATTTGTGTTAGCTATCACTTGTTGGATAAAAGGATGTGGCCATTAACAGTTAATAAGGACTTTATTGTTGTACTCCTGGTGTATTTCCTATAGAGGTACATGCTACAATATTTTATTAATAAACATTAATAAATACATATCATAGAAAAACAAAACATAAAAATAAAACCACAGAGAATGTGGAAACACTCAAGGTTAAATTACAGCCAGCTATGATTGCAACAATTGTGACTTGGTCCTGTAACTTTTATATATTTCATTTTGCCTAATAACATTTAGAATACAAATATAATTTGTTTGCCTAATAAATATTACATCCCAGCTGTATCAAACACTATCAATGATGAGAAAACTTAGCATAAAACACTAAGAATAAACTAATACTAAATAGACGTAGGAGAGAAGATACGTGTAGTTGTCTTTGCTTTTAAAAATGTAAAGCCTCCATTCTTATATTCAAATTAAAAGAGTCAAATTATTGGGCTGTATCAATCAAAGAAAACAACTAAGTAGTTTTGGAATTACTGAAACGGGGTTAAGAACATTTCAACACATTGAAATAGTGCTGAACTGTCAACTTTGTGGAAGAAATGTGGTCGGGGGAAAAAAAATCATGAATAAAGACCACATAAACACTTGGTGAATTTGCATGATAAAAAAGCAATAATAAAAGCATAGCTACTTTAAATAGTCAAAGTAAGATACACACATGTAATGAGACCTTGAGGGACTGGGAATAAACAGATTTGTGGCCATAAGAAAACCACTTTTTTTTAGGCTAATTAGAAAAAAAGGCTTAAATTTGTTTTGTAGAAAATTATATTCCTTTGGAACAATGGGAAAGGGCCAGGTAGGTCTGAAGAGACCAGACTGACCCTATTCAGTAGCTCCAGTTGGCTACTGTACAACACTGTACACTGTACTGGAAGCATTGTATTATCTGGGTTGCTCCAGTTGGCCAGGTCTAGGCTTTGCAACGTTATGTCAATAAAATTAAATCAGCTATTGACCTGAATGTCTGCCTCCATCTAACCCTATCCTCTGTATCATGTCCTCTCTCACTGCATAAAAAAATATTCTCTTTGGTCTTCCTCTTGACTTCCTGCCTGGCAGTTCCAACCTTTGCATCATTCTACCAATATGATCAATCTCTCCTCAGAACGTGTCCAAACCACCTCAATCTGGCCTCTCTGACTTTATCTCCAAAACATCTAACATAGGGTCTTGATTCTATCCATCCTTGTCACCCCCAAAGAGAACCTCAACATCTTTATTTTTGGCTACCTCCAACTCCACCACCTGTCTTTTCTTCAGTGCTATTATCTCTAACCTGTGGAGCATGCTGGTCTCACCACTGTCTTATATACCTTTTCCTTCATTTTTGCGTTTTGCTTTTATCACAACACACATGACACTTTTCTTCACCTGACCCAATCTGCCTGTACAAGCCTGTTCACCTCCTTCCACACTCTCCGTTGCTCTGGACCGTTGACCCTAAGTAATTAAGGTCTTGCACCTTCTTGACCTCTCTGCAGTTCCTTCTGATTACACTCACCTCGAGCTCACACAGGCTCTCTTCTACCCCACAGACCCTATGATTGCACCATCAACCTCCTTTTAGGTACAGTTCCTCCCAAGACTGCACCTTCTTTACCTCTGCTCACTGTAGCCTCACTGTTCCACTTCTCATTCACACGCATGTATTCTGTCTTGCTACAGGTAACCTTCATTCCTCTACTTTCCGGAGCATATAGTACCTCCACCTCTCTAGATTTTCCGCCACCTGGTCCCTGCTCTTGCTACAAAGCACAATGCCATCTACAAACATCATAGTCCATGGAGACCCCGTATGCAACAAAAATATATTTCTCAATATATTATGTGGCAATATATTTCGTGTGTATTCAAATATTGTGAGTAGTACATATAATACATGTTATGATCGATTCTATAACATACAATTTTGTATGCTTACTATATATATGTAAGCAATATATGTAAATATATGAAATAGGATATATGAAAATATTACAATTATTGCCATTTTCATATATTGAATAAATACATTGTTATACTGTTTAATATATATATATATATATATATATATATATATATATATATATATATATATATAGAATTATGTCCCACATTAAATGATATTATATATTGGAAAAGGCATTGTAAATATATGCAAATATATATGTAAAATTATATGAGATAATATAACTCTTGTAAAAGATATTATAGTCAGATTTTTATGGGAATATATGTCTTAAATATTTTGGAAAATATATTGATTTATATTAAATCATATCATATTCATATTGTATATTGTATACAGGGTAAACATTAAATAATAATAATAATAATAATAATAATAATAATAATAATAATAATAATAATAATAATAATAAAAAATGTATTGAATAATACATCAATATAGTGTCTTCATTAACTGAACGAGGTTTATTTTTTAAAACATGATATGGGAACATGGAAACAACTATAAATGAACAAAACCACTTTAAAAATAAATAAAATATTTCCAAAAGGACAACTGTCTAAACTCATGTCACTAAAACTTGGTTTACTTTGCAAATGGCAGGTAACAAGATTATAAACAATGAGCTAAATTGATCTTATTAGTCTCAAACAATACTTCTGCCACAAGTATTACAGTTAACATCTGGAAAGTAGACTTTTGTATTAGAATCTAATGAGTCAAATTTGAAATCTGAAACATTGTACACCTTCACACTTCAGTTTCCTGCAAACTGTGGGATCCATACAAATGTGTGTGCAGTCTAAATGAAGACAGGACACTAAATATCCATGACCAGTAGTACCATGCTTCACTCCATAATCATGGAAGTTCCTTTTTATGATTCAACATATGTGCAAAGCTCACACTGCCATCCCATAAGCTGGCACCTAAAAATAGTATACAAGTAAGTACAAGTGTGACTGTTACTGTAAAGCCTAGCAGACTGGTAAAATAGTAATTCCGTTCAAATACATACTTTTTGGATTAATAAATCATACTGATCTACGAGTGATGTTCAAGTCAAAGCGGGACTTGTGACGAAAATTCTGTGAAACAAAGACGTAAGACTGATTTGATTTTACAGAGCCAATTACAGTCATTCCGGTGAATATTCCAGTGGAATGGTTTTACAAAAAACGGACTGCTATGATCACCAAAGGCATTTTGCTCTCGCAGAACAATGCACAACCTCATATAGAGAAAAAATATAGTTATAAAGTGTGTTCTGTTATTCAACATAATCAAAGGTCCCGCTTTGACTTGAACGTCCATTGTACTTGTCTGTGTCCCTTGTATAAAAATGATACACAACTTTATTTACGCATTACAACCAATTAAATATATATATTTTTTACGTTAGTTAATGGAAAATACAGTATATTCTAGGGGAAAATCCGGTATATTCTAGATAAAGTGAAATATTTAAAGCGTTTTAATTTCTATCTTTGATTCAATGGTTGCACATTTAATACTTCTGTAACATTAACATGGATGACATTTACCTCCTGTTTTATCTCGATTCAACTTCTCTTCTTTAGTGGTGTTGGTGCCGTGAAAGAGATACTGAAAATATATAACATGTTTCACACACAAAAAATATAACAATTGAAAAGCCGTTTTAGTTTCTTTTACTTACGTAACATATTTCAGTTCAATATTTAAATTTTATGTTAATTTTTCAAAATTAAAATTCTGATAGAAGGCCTCAGAGTAGTGCTCGGCCTATCATCCGTAGATCGCCGGTTCGAATCCCAGGTGATGCTGTAACCTCTCGCAGCCGGAGGTCTAGAGAGAGCTGATTGGCTGAGCTCTCTCAGAGGGGAAGGATGAGAGGTACTTAGTGCTCCCAGATTAATCTCGGCTCTACAGCTAATCAGGGGCGTCTGTGAGCTCATGCGAGCGAAAGGAGCGGATAGCGCTGTCCTCCGAGTGTGTTACGCCGCCCCCAACGGTGCGTGAGTGAGCGGTTTGAAAAGATGCGGTTGGCTGACGTCACATGGTTCGGAGGAAACACGTGATAGTCTTCGGCCCTCCCGACTGAGTGGTAGTAGTAGCCTTAATGAGGGAGCCCCCTAGTGACGGGGAGGAATTGGACGCGACTAAATTAGGGAGAAAATCGGGGGGGGGGGGATAATAATAATTCTGAGAGAAATGTACTACTTATTTATATTTCACAGCTTTAGTTAATAGTACAGTATGTATCATCAACGGTAAACTCAATGTTTAAGTACACTGTTTTGTGGAGTACTTGTAGTACTTTTGCACTTCAAATACATTTTAGACCATCATGTACTCATGACTTTAGCTTGAGTAAAAATGTTGAAGTTCTATTTGTTCAAACAAAGCTCTGCAGCATTATACTGCTAATCAAACTGCCTGACTGGAGCATGACTGGAGCTGTACTGGAGCTGTACTGGACTTGGAGCTGTACCGGACTTGGAGCTGTGCCGGACTCAGAGTTGTGCTCTCTGCAGTGTTACTGCTGCTGGACGCACAGCTGATGCATTTATGTTTTTCAAACAGTTTCCTACAGCAGTGTGCTCAATGTTTAATCATGTTAAAAATACTCACATACAGTAATTGATAAAACACTGCCAGGGCCAGGTGCCTAAACACTGCCAGAGCCCAGACACTGCACCTCATTTCTGCTGTTTAAACTTGCTTTGGTCTGCATTTCCTCCTTAAAGTGTCGGAGTGAAACACGCAGACTCGCGGTTCAGTGTGTGAGGTGGACCGTTACAAATGCGTTAATTATTTGAACATGCTAGTTTTATATCCTCGCCACAGTGGTGGTAGGCACTTGGCGGGAGAAATTCAAATATTGTGGCACAACCGCGGCTGCCTACAGCGAGAAATCCAGAGGAAAGCACGACTTGCACGCGCACGCTGCTCGCTGTTAAACGAATAAATCTCTCCCTTTACACCAGATTTAAATGATCTGTATTAACCGCGCTTTAGCTGAGCAGTTTGGTGGTTGGAACAAACAAGTAAAATCACAATGAACACCAAAAATGGCCTATTGCTAAGTAGCTATCGGTAGCTCTGGAGCACGGCTGTGACAGGATTCAGAACAGTAACTTACACCCTATAAGTGTAAGTGTAAGAATGCAGACAGAGTCATTATTTCATTATTTACCAGGAATTGTAAGGAATGTTCCAGGCCCTTCTTGTCCGTTCCCACAGTAGTGTGTCCTCGCTTCTTGTCTCTGATGTTACACCAGACTTCCCATGAGCACTTGCACAGGGCAATTTACTCAATTATTTAGGTTTTTGTTGTTAAATATAAGGAATATTGAATTGAGAATGATGGATGATTGTAGTTCTTTAAACTAATCAGTGTAATTACTCCATTGCTAAATATTTTGATTGAAATGTATCAAAAATATTAAGCACATGTAAAAAAATATAATTCAGTTAGTCGAATACCAATTTCTATTAGTGAAATAAAATTACACTATAATTTAAGTTTAAGACAAAAATAATAGTTGTTTTTTTAGGCAAAATATGATTTAGAGCTTGGACCTTGATCATCTCATAAAAATACTTTGTTTCAATAAACATACATGCAGCAATGTAATATAGTTTTGTTTGCACAGCAATGTATTTTAAAATATATGAATCAATATAGGCAATAGGTTATCCATCCATATATTGCAAATATACAGGGAGGTTTCTCATATATTGAAATATATTTCCTAATATATTAAAATATGAATTCTAGTATATTGCAATATATGTTTGTTTCGACTCCTGTCTAACATCATCTATCATCCTGTCCATCACCAGACCAAACAAGAAGGGGCTCAGAACCAATCCTTGATGTAGACCCACCTCCACCTTGAACTCTTCTGTCACACCTACAGCACATCTCACCACTGTCTTACAGCTCTCATATATGTCCTGCACAACATACTTCTCAGCCACTCCAGACTCTTCATAAAATACATAAAATATCACAGCTCCTCTCTCGGCACCCTGTCATATGCTTTCTCTAAAACTACAAACACACAACTCCCTATTACCTTCTCTGTGCTTCTCCATCAGCATCCCCAAAGCATATACTGCACCTGTTGTACTCTTTCTAGGCATGAAACCATATTGCTGCTCACAAATGTTCACTTCTGCCCTTGACATACAGATCTGGCCATTAAGAATGCACGCTTTCCCCCATGAGATCCCGCAATTTGGCGCGCACCATGCCGCGAAATCCCACAAGCAACATTCGGGAATTTAAATAAATGTGTTGTGCTTTACTGAATATCCGCCAGATGGCGCATGGAAGGACAACGAAGAATTGTGTATAATTAAGCGTAAAACATTATTGTAGACCAATGCTGAAGCAAACATGGATTTTATTTTGTTTTACAATAGATCTTTTATGATGAATGTGCATATACACTCACATAAAGGATTATTAGGAACACCTGTTCAGTTTCTCATTGATGCAATTATCTAATCAACTAATCACATGGCAGTTGCTTCAATGCATTTAGGGGTGTGGTCCTGGTCAAGACAATCTCCTGAACTCCAAACTGAATGTCAGAAAGGTGATTTAAGCAATTTTTATTTTATTGTAGCAAAAGTGGCTACAATTTGCACGAGCTCACCAAAATTAAGCTACGTTTACACTGTCAGTTAAATGTGACCCAATTCCGATTTTTTGCTCATATGTGACACATATCGGATATTTTCTATGTCCGTGTAAACAGGACAAAAGCGCATGCATTCCGATATTTCGAGATCGGTTTCAGGCCTCCTTCATATGTGGAAATAAATCAGATATAAATCAGATATGTGCTAATGTGATTGTCGTGTAAACAGACAGATCGGATTTTCTGAGGCATTGCGTTCTGTAAGTTATTAAAACTGCGACTTCTTCGCGGTTTAACGACATAATCAGGCACACCGAGGCGCTGCTCATCCCAAACAGATGGGGCGTTATAGTCCTACCACAATACTGAGCGCGCGGTTCGACATTTTGAGAGCAGGCAAAGCACTCTATGCACGTGCAGTGTCTCCACTGCACGCTCAACATCTCAATTCTGCACGTGCAGTGTCTACCCTGCTCGCTCAACATGTTCTCCGCATGCGCTTGACTCTGCCTGTATGCGCGCTCAACTTCGTCCAGTGTTACAAAACTGCCACAAAACCAGCCAATCACAGACTTCCACACACCGCTTCTGATTGGCTGTTCCTTCTCTATCAGTGTGGCAGTTTTGTAACACTGGACAAAGTTGAGCGCGCGTACAGACAGAGTCAAGCGCGCGCGGAGAACATGTTGAGCGAGCAGAGGAGACACTGCATGCGTAGAATTGAGCTATTGAGTCCCTTTAAGTATGCGCGATGTTTCAGACGGTATGGCAAGTGTAAACATTTGAATCGGATATGGGTCATAGTTGAAAGAACGTGTAAACAAATGGTCAAAAAAATCAGATATAGGCAAAAAATCTGATTTGGGCATCGAGACCTGCAGTGTAAACGGAGCTTTAGACAGTTGAAGACGGGAAAAGTGTTGCCTGGCCTGATTAGTCTTGATTTCTGTTGAGACATTCAAATGGTAGAGTCAGAATTTAGCGTAAACAGAATGAGAACATGGATCCACCATGCCTTGTTACCACTGTGCAGGCTGGTGGTGGTGGTGTAATGATGTGGGATCTTTTCTTGGCACACTTTAGGCCCCTTGGTGCCAATTGGGCATCGTTTAAATGCCACGGCCTACCTGAGCATGGTTTCTGACCATGTCCATCCGTTTATGACTACCATGTACCTATCCTCTGATGGCTATTTCCAGCAGGATAATGCACCATGTCACAAAGCTCGAATCATTTCAAATTGGTTTCTTGAATATGACAATGAGTTCACTGTACTAAAATGGCCCCCACAGTCACCAGATCTCAACCCAATAGAGCATCATTGGAATGTGGTGGAACGGGTGCTTCATGCCCTGGATGTGCATCCCACAAATCTCCATCAACTGCAAGATGCTATCGTATCAATACAGGCCAACGTTTCTAAAGAATGCTTTCAGCACGTTGTTGAATCAATGCCACGTAGAAGGCGAAAGGGGGTCAAACACTGTATTAGTATGGTTTTCCTAATAATCCTTTAGGTGAGTTCATAATATTATATATCATATTATGTTCATAATGATGAAAAGAGATGCTCTAAATTATGAGGCGCCATATAGGGCTTAAATCAAACTTCACTCATGCACACATGTTAAACACTCGCATACACATATATGAAACAGCCACACATCTATATACTGTATACTACTAACTGCTCAAACAACTACATATGAAATGCGCACACGCACACCAATGAGACGCACGCAAATATACACAAACTCTCCGCGCACACACACCTATTAGATGCATGCACATATACACAAAAACTCTCTGTGCACATACACCTATGAGATGCATGCACATACACACCTATGAGATGCGCGCACATAAACACAAACTCTCCATGCACATACATTTTATATGTAGTTGTTTGAGCAGTTAGTAATATATATAGATGTGTGACATATGTGTATTTCATATGTATTTCGTATATGTGTATGCAAGTGTTTCACATGTTTGAATAAGTGAAGTTTGATTTAAGCCCTATACGGCGTCTCATACTAAATCGTGCTTTAAATTTCATAATAACAAGTTTCTTATATAGTTTTTGTAATGTCTTAACAGGGACAAAACAATGCCTTGGTTTAAATAGTCTTGAAATTTATTTAATTTTCTGATAGTTATTTTACTATCATCTGATAGTGTTAACTATGCGAATGTCCTGATTCGTGAATATGTCAATATGTCTTTGTTAAAACGTTAAAATGTGTAGACATTGAGCACCATCAGAAGACATGAATGAACAAATATGAAAACAAAGTGCTTCTGGCTTTTTATAAAAAAAATCATCTGGCTTTTTTGCTGTTTGTGTCCAGCATTGAATAATTATTTCATCCATTATTTGACCACGGCTGGAAATAATCGCTGGAATGTGATTGTGAATTCATGACTGAAATAAAGCTGTTCATCGGCGTGCGTAAACCCGCGGCTCGTACTTTCACTTTACAAAAGGTTCAGACATACTCCCCCAGAAAGCCATCGCCTCTTGCAATAATGCAGATCAAACATACTACACCTGACCCTAAATAAAAAGGAATATTTAAGCATATACGCAAAATGTATTTCACTTAAATATTACAGATTAAAACAAGGAAAGAAGACGTGCTGAGCTTCAGTTCATTGTGATGCGGACAAAAGGTCCAGGAAGGAAACGGGTTTTGTTATTTTACAAAATCTGAATATATTCAGTAAATTTATGAATTACACTCAAAGTATCAAATCCAACTATGAAGTCTGATTTAATTGATGCCATTAAACATTTTGTTTGTTTCTATTCATGTTTATGTTTTGCTGGCGAAATACATTTTAGGCAGAGACGTCTGCTCGGTCTTATTAATTTATTTTAAACCCCTCAATTCTGCTAATTCCCCCATCAGTGAAACCAGTTTGATAACTTCACACCTATCATGAATGAAAGGTGAGAAGAGGGATTACAGTAACTGGGGGTCTGTAGGTGTTCACCTCGGAGCGTGTTGTATTCAGCGAATAGACTAAAACAAAAACAAAATCATGTTTGCTTCAGCATTGGAGACAATATTGTTTTAGACTAACTTTATTAAAGATTATACATTTTTGTATTCTTTGTTGTACTTTGTCTTTTTGCACACACGTGTGCATCTTTAAATTTGAACATAAAATAATAGTGGGCTGGTAAGCACTTTATTTTTTCATGTAACTTAAATGGCTGAATGAAGCTAAATATACACAATAAATTAATAATTGGGTTTGCTTTACATTTGAGCACTCATGTGTAAATAGCTTTTTCATTGTACTGTATATACTACCATATCATATATGTGTGTCTAATACTGTTTTATTCATATTTTATTAGTTTGTAATTTACTTGCAATTGTACTTTTAAAATATAACCTAACTACTTCAGCTGTGAATGAGAAATTTGGTCTGGCTTTTAGATAAAGTCCTATATTTTATATACTTTTATAATTTATTTAATGATCTTATTATAAGTACAATTCTTATTCTCTATATTCTTGTCGAATATAGTCCTTCAGAAGAATTGTGTCAGAAGATTCTGCTGAATCTCTTCTCACCTTTCATTCACGATAGGTGTGAATTTATCAAACTGGGTGCACTGTTGGCAAATACTGTAGAGGGGTTTTAGATGAATTAACAAGACAGAATGGACATCTCTGCCTAAATTTTATTTCCCCTGCAAATTACAGATTTGGCCATTAAGAATGCACACTTTTTCCCGCAAGATCCCACAATTTGCCGCAAGACATGCCGCGAGATCCCTCAAGCAACTTTCGGGAATTTAAATAAATGTCTTGTGCTTCACTGAATATCCGCTGGATGGCGCATGGAAGGACTTTATCTAAAAGCCAGACCAAGTACAATGAAGAAATGTGTATAATTAGTACATATTATATTATATTAGTATAATTAGCCTAAAACAATATTGTGTTCAATGCTGAAGCAAACATGAATTTTATTTTGTTTTACAATAATAATATTTTATGATGAACATGCGTATATGTGCTTTATATTATATTCATAATGATGAAAAGAGATAAATTATGAGGCGCCGTATAAGGCTTAAATCAACTTCACTCATGCACACACAAACACTTGAATACACATATATGAAACAGTCACACATCTACACATCTATATGTCAACATGTCTTCATTAAAATGTAAAAATGTGTCGAGCACCATCAGAAGACATGAATGAACAAATATAAACATGAAGTGCTTTGGGCTTTTTATAAAAATAATCATCTGGCTTTTTTGCTGTTTGTATCCAGCATTGAGTAATTATTTCATCCATTATTTGACCACGGCTGGAAATAATAGCTAGAATGTGATTGTGAATTTATGACTGAAATAAAGCTGTTCATCGGCTCATACTTTCACTTTACAAAAGGTGCAGGCATACTCCCCCAGAAAGTCATTGCCTCTTGCAATAATGCTGATCAAACATACATCACCTGCCCATAAATAAAAAGAAATATTTAAGCATATACGCAAAATTTATTTCACTTAAATATTACAGATTAAAACAAGGAAAGTAGACGGGCTGAGCTTCAGTTCATTGTGATGCGGACAAATGGTCCAGAAAGGAAATGGGTTTCGAGCACTTCATGCAGTTTGTAATTTACTTGCAATTGTACTTTTAAAATATAACGTATGTATCTACAGTATAAGCATATTTAACTACTTCAGCTGTGAATGTGAAATTTGGTCTGGCTTTTAGATAAAGTCCTTATTTGATATAATTTTATTATTGAATTAATTATCTTATTATAAGTACAATTTATATTCTGTATATTCTTGTCTAATATAGTCCTTAAGAGCAAGCACGATGTTAAAAGATTCTGCTGAATCTCTTCTCACCTTTCATTCACGATCCAACTGAGTGCGCTGTTGACAAATACTGTAGGGGGGGGGGGGGGGATAGATGAATTAACAAGATAGAGCGGACATCTATGCCCAAATTTTATTTTATTTCAGCAAATTAAATCAGACTTCATAGCCCATCCTACCTAGCGAAGAGTGTTGCTGCTGAGTACAGGTGTTGAACTGTAAAAGCAAATACGTCATCGAGTTCAACAAAGAAGCATAAGTCCAGTCATCGGAAACGACTAGCGAGGTTACAGAGAGCAGAGACAGAGAAAACGGGCCAACAATTACTCATTAAGTTTTTCGAAAAGAAAGGTATATGTTTATTCACGAAGCTTCCTTTGATGTAACGTTAATGTTGGCGCGACTTGCACAGCCAATCACTATCGGATACTCAATACAACAGGTTATGTTTTTCACCAATGAAAATTAAATATGTACATTTTGTCCAGATATAGATCTTGAATTTGTGTGCTCCTGCATTCGTCAGGTTCGCCTGAGCTGGCTTTAACACAAACACATTTGCGCGCCGGCAGGTTGAAAAACCCCAACTTAATTAATGGCGCATAATATCTGGAACAAATATCTGCCCATACGGGTCAGTATTTTTTTTGTCATTTAATCATGCATAATGCTCCCCATCAAAAATCTCATAGGGGATTAATCACTCATCACAACTGTGAATGGATGCGGCAGCAGAGACATAAACACTCACACTTGAAAACAATTCTAAAACAACTAAAAAGTTCCAGAGGTTTAGCGCCTGTTATCGCAGGACAGGGATAGTTTACCTAGAGTAAACTACTGTATTTTTACTGCTTATATTTTTGCCCTAGTTTCATTTGGTTTTATGCGATTTCATGTGCTGTGTGTTTGAGAGAGAGAGCTTATATTGTCTTGGATTACTACTACTACCCCTATAATTAATAATAATGAATAATAATTTTTGTTATGCATATTAAACCCATGGGTCTCAATCATCATTTCAGGTGCTATTTGTGTGTGTGTATGTGTGTGTGCGAGAGAGAGAGAGAGAGAGAGAGAGAGAGAGAGAGAGAGAGAGAGAGCTCATGCTAAAGCCTGGCTTATACTACTAATAAAAATTATTTAAATTAAACCTATTTGTATCAATCACAAATTAAGCCAACGCTGTAAACAGATGATACAACAAATTATACATTTTCATTTAAAAAAAAAGTTTAGAAAAAAAAATTTCAGTGTAAATCGTTCAGTGACAACCCCATAAAATTCCATATACTGTAAATAGGTACTGTACTGTATGAATAACCCGAGATGCCCACCCCCGTGAAAATGGCTAATTCAGGGAAAGGCTCCTCCGCGAGAGGTTTTGTGCGGACCACTGAGCTTCTACGGATTCTAAAATTGACAGTTACTGGTTTTTAATACCTGCAGTGCAAGAGAGAAGAACTATTGGCTCAGTTGTGATCACATGACGCTCAGCAGACAAAGAGCATACATACTACTTGTATATCAAGCCCTCACTCGTTTATTAAGTTACATTTTTATTTTTAAATTTTGCTCATCTTGCACAATGCTCGCAGACTAAGTTATTCACAATCCAAGGTTCCACTGTATTGTCTATGACCCTTTAATATGTTTTCTCACTACACTCTGATTTTCCCCTTTTAATGTTGATTGATATTTCATAGACTTTTCTATGTATGATCATATGCTTGTTTTGACTGTGTTTTGGTCAGTGCCATTTAGTTTATACTTTTTTCCTGGCTTTTATTAGCAAGCAAGGGTAGTGTGTTGTATTTCTGTTTCTTTTATTTTGGTGCAGCATTAGGTATTTTACTTCGGGACTAGATAGCTGAATTTTGTTTATTATTTTGGCCTTGTCAGCTTCTGAAGCACTCGGTCACTTTTCAGAGATTTGCTAATTCACCTTTGTAAATAAACACTAAGCAAGCACATTATTGGGCTAACCCTCTTTTTATTTATTTCTCACCTTTTCCTTTTCATTTCTTTACAGTTACAGCCCGAACTAGACTGGGACATAACAGCTTATCATACAAATATTGGAATAATAAGGAGTCTCAATCAAATATGTGCACTGACATGTTTAGTGTAAATTCACACATGACGAGAGATGTTTACTTATGGGTTGCAATATGAGAAGATGATGCCTACATCAAGGATCACAAAACAAAATGTTGGTAATGCATGTTATCATAATGAAGCTGTTCTCACTGAATGTAATAGCAATGGGTCATGCCATGCCTTTTCTAGAATGTGATAGTGGATGAGAACATGATCCTATACTTTGGCAAAAATTTATATAAACAATTCTTAAGACCATTGAGAAAGTGATTAAGACCAATTGATCAAAAGTGATTAAGGGACAATTGATTAAGAAAGACAATAACATTCTTCAGTCGCAACAAGCTTACACATCTCATCATCTATACCACTTTATCCTGTATTCAGAATTGTCGGGGGGCCTGGAGCCTCTCCAAGGAGCCTTAGGGCACAAGACGGGGTACATTTATTGCAGGGTACACATACACACACACACACTACAGGCAATTTGGGACCGCCAATTAGCCTAATCTGCAGGTCTTTGGGCGAAAATTTAAGTACCCGGAGGAAACCCACCAAGCGGGGAGAGAACATGCAAACTCTCCTTTAAAACTGTCTCCTTTGTTTAACAGATTTACATCATGTCAATTTACATCATTGGAGTTTGAAGTCGCTTCGACTGTTATAGCTCCAGGTGTAACGGGGCCCCCTTTCCTGGGCTTGGTTAAGTTTCCCGCTTCCTGATGTCAGAGAGGCTGCATTGTCTCAGAGGACTGAACCGCTTAGGAGATGGCATCATCTCCTGCTTGAATCCTGCACCTGGCTGCTTGAATGGGCCCTGGGATGTAATAGACGGGTGGCCCATTCTGGGGCTTGTTCATACCTACAAGATGAAGTGGGATTTAAATAGAAATCTCCGGGGGGGGGGGGGGTGCAAATATGCATGAAAGTGTCTTATGTGAAAGTGTCGCTCTTATGTGCAACGAGCAAAAATAATAAATAGGAATATGTGTATGTGCATGAAAATGTGCATGAAAAAAGTGCATGAATGTGCAGGTGTGCAGTGTCCATAAGTATCCATGAATGTTGTTACGACCTCTACCTAGGGGTGTAATGGCATAACATGATAAAGCCTCTCACCACCTTACCACTCCCAAGTAAAGGTAGCCACTAGGTTTCATAAAGTAAATGTAGCCTTTATTTAAACTCAGAGTTGAGCAATGCCCAAAACAACAAACAAAAATACTCAGTCAAAATCAAATATAAAATAAAATACAAAATTGTCCAACTTCCTAAACAAAAAAAACAGGAGAAAAATACAGAAGTAAAATAAAAGGGGCTTCTCACTCCTTCAGAGGCTACAAGGTGTTCAGTATATACAGAGATTTTTTTTTTTTTTTGAGTTAATAATAGAACTGAAGTGTCAACATTCCCTATTCAATGATGGTCACAGATTTGCACATTTTATCATCACATCTTACAAGTTCGAGTTCACACACAAATGGTTTAGTTGGGAGTGGCAGGGCAGAGAGAGAAGGACAGCTGTCATCGGTGGGTTTTTAAAGAAAATGGGGTCCCATCTTGTCCAATCAGCTTGCTTCAATCTATTTGAATGGGCAAGTCACAGGAGATCTCCTATAACTCCACCCACACACATTCTCACACAACACACAGTCAAAACACAACAACTCCAAAGAATGAAAGAATATACACACACACATTATACACACATAGATATAGATTTGTTATGGGAAAAAAAACATTTTTCCCATAACAAAAAATGTTTTAATTGCTTAAGCTCTGGAAAGAGCATCTGCCATAACATTGTCTAAACCCTTTTTGTATCTTATGTCAAGGTTAAAGTCTTGAAGCAACAAGGACCAACGCATGAGTCTCTGATTGTTATTCTGCATTCGAGGTAAAAACATAAGAGGGTTGTGATCAGAGAAAACAATGATAGGGATGGAACTGGAACCTAAATACACCTCAAAATGTTGTACTGCTAAGAGTAAGGCTAAGGCCTCCTTTTCAATGGTGCTATAGTGAAGTTGGTGTTTATTAAACTTTTTGGAAAAGTAGGAAATGGGATGGTCTATGCCAACTTCATCTTCCTGTAGAAGCACAGCACCTGCCCCCAGTGCACTAGCGTCCACTTCCAGCGTAAATGGGCGGGTGAAGTTAGGGGCAGCAAGTACAGGGGCACTGCAGAGGAGTGCTTTGGTGGCGTCAAAAGCAGACTGACATTTCCCAGACCACTGGAATGGAGTCTTAGGACTTACTAAACTGGTTAAGGGAGCTACAACATCTGAAAAGTTTTTACAAAATGCACGGTAATAACCAGCCATCCCCAAAAAACGTCTGAGCTCCCGACGTGTTTGAGGAGCTGGAAAATCCAGAATTGCCTGCACCTTGGCAGAAACGGGGCAAACCTGACCTTGACCTCCTTGTTTTCCCAAGTAGATAACAACGCTTTTCCAAATTCACATTTAGCTAGGTTAAGTGTGAGAGAAGCAGAGCACAAACGATTAAAGAGCTCACTAAGGGTTTCTAAATGTTCAAACCAGGATGATGAGTATGCTACTATATCATCTAGGTAAACTTCACAGTTAGTGATGCCTGAAAGTACAGTGTTCATAAGCCGCTGGAAAGTGGCTGGAGCATTTCTCAATCCGAATGGCATCACAGTGTACTGTAAAAAATCATCAGGGGTGACAAAAGCGCTAATTTCTGAGGCACGTTTGGTGAGAGGGACCTGCCAATAACCTTTAAGGAGGTCTAACTTTGTGACAAATTTGGCTGATCCTACACGATCTACACAGTCATCCATGCATGGAAGTGGAAATGAATCTGGTTTGGTAATGGAATTTATTTTGCGATAATCAGTGCAGAAACGGTGGGTCTGATCAGGTTTTGGGACAAGAAGGGAGGGCAAACTCCATGGACTGTTGCTTGGAACAGCAAAACCATGAGAGAGAAGATACTCAGCTTCCTGACGCATTATTGCACGTTTTACTGGGTTTACACGGTAAGCATGTTGCTTTATTGGTTTATGATCACCTATATCAATATCAGAGGTTTGAGTGGGGATGTCGTTAAAGAGTGCAGGGTACTTGCCGATAAGCTTTATAATGTCCAATTTTTCTGGGTCTGACAGGTGAGCCAAATATCCATCCAGTTTGGACAGAATTTCTGAGTTCTGAAGACGGGCACAGGGAGGTAAACCATGTCTGTCATTTATCCCGTCATCACTCGGATGATACAGCGGTTGGATGGCAGAAACTGAAGCAACAGAACCAACAGGAGCAACAGGCAAAGAATCAACAGAACCCTCCCGTGAAACATATTGTTTTAGCATGTTTATATGGCACACACGGATTTTTTTCCGGCGATCTGGTGTTTGGATAACATAATCTGTGTCACTGAGCTTACGATCAATCACATAAGGGCCAAAAAACTTAGCATGCAGAGCTGAACCAACAACGGGAAGTAGAACCAGCACGCGGTCACCTGGCTGGAAGGTCCGCAGTACCGTCTTTTTGTCATAATGCGCCTTCATCCTAGATTGAGCAGTTGAAAGCAACTCACGTGCTACATCGCAAGCATGATGTAGCCTCTCCCGGAATGAACTAATATAATCCAGAATATTAACCTTTAAACCTGGCTTTTCTGAAAGCCATTTTACACGTAGCAGACGCAGCGGTCCGCGCACAGTATGACCAAATACTAGATCAGCGGGACTGAACCCTAACGACTCTTGGCGAGTCTCCCTCACAGCAAACAACAACAGTGGTAAGCCCTCATCCCATTCACGCTTTGACTCAGTGCAGAACTTTCGAATCATGGTTTTTAATGTTTGGTGGAACCTCTCTAAGGCACCCTGGCTTTCTGGGTGATATGCGCTGGACGTTTGGTGCCTGACATTGAGCTCTGACATGACCTGTTTAAATATTGTAGACATAAAATTGGTCCCTTGGTCGCTTTGGATGCGCTTCGGGAGGCCAAAAGTTGAAAAAAACTTAACAAGTGCTCTCACCATGGCACGAGCTTTTAGTGTTCTTAATGGCACAGCCTCAGGATAGCGTGTTGTGGCACACATCATGGTGAGGATATACTGGTTTCCAGATTTGGTTTTTGGTAATGGACCAACACAGTCAATGATGACATGCTCAAAAGGTTCCCGACAACAGGGATAGGTTGCAGTGGAGCAGAAGGAATCAGCTGATTTGGTTTCCCCACCACTTGACAAGTATGACAGGAGCGACAGAACTTGGCGACGTCCGATTTTAGACCTGGCCAAAAAAAATAGCAGAGGACTTGGTTATAAGTTTTCTTTATTCCTAAGTGTCCTGACATTCCATGATCATGTGCTAAACTTAGGACCTGTGAACGATAAGGCTTTGGCACTACAATTTGACAAATCGAGTCATGTTTAAAACCAGAGCTTGGAGTCCAGCGGCGCATTAAGAGTCCATCATTAAAAAAGTAAGACACAGACTTTTCGCATGTAGGGTTTTCCACCATTTCAAAACAAGACGACAGAGTTGGATCAGATTGCTGCATCCTAACTAACTGTTCTCTGTCTGCTAATATAGACGATTCTGGCTGCAACTCGAGGCACACAGGCTCAGTGTCTTTAACTTTCCCAGTTGAAACCGTGGGATCGGAGGTGTTCAGGAATGAATTACTTAGATCCACCACATCACTGAGCTTCCGCGCCTGGGCACGGGTTACAACACACACAGGAAAAACAGGGGGTGAGTCTAATGCAGCAGGTTCAGAACCAGACACATCCACAACAGGAACTTCAGTTACTTCAGGAGACGGGTAAACTTTGCCTCCAGCCAAATCATTACCGAGGATTAAATCAACACCTGCTATTGGTAGCTCGGCTCGAACAGCTATCCTATACTTTCCCGACACAAACTGGGACGATAAGTAAACAAAATGCAGTGGGGCCCGAACTACTCTCATTTCTACTCCCCACACCAATATATCTAATCCACAATAGGACTGAGCGGAGAACGGTAGCACATCATGACGAATGAGGGACTGTTTGGCTCCGGTGTCTCTTAATATTGTAATCGGAATGCCTCTCTCCTCATTACCCAGAGAAACCGAACCATTAGAGACGAATGGTTTGAAATCATCATCAATTTGGTTATTGAATCTTTCTGTGGCGTGAATAAGGGCGATAGGTGATGGACCTTTTGGAACCTTTAGATTTTTGGCTTGTTCCTTTCTTTTCAGAGTTGGACAGACAGCAATGAGGTGACCCTGCTCATGACAGTAAAAACACTCGCGCGTTTCTGAACCTGTAATGGGATTGCGGTGCACTGTTTTGGGTGATTTAATTTTTCTCTCAGCTGAGCTCTGATCAAAACGTATTGGAGAAAATACATTCTTATGTGTTAACGCAAACTCATCCGCCAACACAGCAGCAGCAGCAAGAGACGTGACTTTTTGCTCATTTAAATAAATAACTATTTTCTCCGGAAGCCGATTTTTAAATTCCTCTAACAAAATAAGCTCACGCAAATTCTCAAAAGTTTTAACTTTACTGGCTTGGCACCATTTATCAAAAAGAACGCCCTTCTCTCTAGCAAACTCCACATATGTCTGTGTGGCAGTTTTTTCACACTTTCTGAATTTTTGCCTATAAGCTTCTGGCACTAACTCATATGCACGGAGTACTGTGGCCTTTACCTTATCATAATCTAGACTGTCTTCAATGGACAAGGTAGTACACACTTCCTGAGCTTTGCCTACAAATTTACAATGCAGAAGAAGAGGCCATACGGTCTTGGCCACTTTAATGTAGCGGCAATACGTTCAAATGCATTGAAATAAGAGTCTACTTCTGACTCTCTAAAAGGTGGAACTAATGCAATGTGCCTGCTCACATCAAAACTGTCCTGGGGATCTGAAGAGGGTGTTTGAGGTCTAGGACTGGTAGGTACAGCGGCTCCCCGCTCTAACTCCAGAGCTTTTACTCTTAGAAGCATGGCTTCCACCTCCAACTCCCTGTTTCTCACCTCCACCTCCCTTATACGCAGAGTTAATTTTAACTCCTCTGCAGTCATGCCCGGCTGGACTGGGAGGTCTTTGAGTGGGGTAAGAACACCAGCAATCTCACCCAGTTGAACTCCATCTGCTAAAGTTGGGTTTTCAAACACACCCCGCTCATTTAGCCTGTCTATAAGGAGTTGTTTAAGCTCCCGGACGAGCCCCCAAATCATGTTACGACCTCTACCTAGGGGTGTAATGAGCATAACATGATAAAGCCTCTTACCACCTTCCCACTCCCAAGTAAAGGTAGCCACTAGGTTTCATAAAGTAAATGTAGCCTTTATTTATATCCAGAGTTGAGCAATGCCCAAAACAACAAACAAAAATACTCTACCATACCCTAGGCTTGCCTAGTCAAAATCAAATATAAAATAAAATACAAAGTTGTCTAACCTAACTTCCTAAACAAAAAAAACAGGAGAAAAATACAGAAGTAAAAGTTGGACCTCCGGAACTTGGTGCGCATTAGAGAGGGTGATGAGTGGAAGACGGCCTTCATCATCCCTACAGAACACTATGAAAGTCTGGTCATCCCCTTTGGTCTCTGCAGCGCACCTGCCATTTTTCAACAGTTTATCAATGATGTTCTCAGAGACATGTTAGGCCGCTGGGTGTTCGTCTACCTAGAAGACATCCTCATCTACTCCCGAACCGTCAACGAACACGTCCAGCATGTCAGAGCGGTCCTAAAGAGATTGCTCGCCCACCAGCCGTACTGTAAGTTGGATAAGTGCGCCTCTCACGAGCGCTCCACCATGTTCCTTGGCTTTGTCATCTCGCCCCAGGGTGTAGCCATGGACCCGCAGAAACTGGAAGTTGTGAGTCATTGGCCCCTACCCAAGACTCTCAAACAACTCCAGTGATTTTTCGGGTTTGCCAACTTCTATCGTCGCTTTATCCAGGACTAAAGTACAGTTGCAGCTCCATTAACCGCTCTGACTCGTCCATCATCTCACCCCTACAACCTCACCTCAACTGCCATCTCTGCCTTCCACGAACTCTGTTGCCGCTTCACCACTGTTCCCATCCTCCTTCTCCCGGATGCTGACAAACCATTCGTTGTGGATGTGGGCGCCGGGGCTGTTCTCTCCCAGCGAGGCCAAGACCAAAAGCTGCACCCCTGCTTTGACCCCACTCAGCAGCGATACGGAGTAGGGGACCACGAGCTGCTGGCCATAAAGTGGGCCTTGGAGCCGTTCATCGTCTGGACTGACCATCAGAACCTCATCACTATCCGGACGTTCAAACAACTTAACCCCAGACAGGCATGGTGGGCACTGTTTTTTGAAAATTATAACTTCCCCGTGTCATACCGCACGGGGTCCAAGAGCACCAAGGCCGACGCCCTCTCACGACAACACGAGGCACTCCACGCCTATCCTACCACCTTGGGACTTGGACTTGGAAACGAGGGTTCACCAGGCACAGACTGCGGAGACTGAACCGGCAGGTGTGCTGCCTGGTCGACTCTATGTACCCGACGCCATCAGGACCGACGTACTCCAGTGGGGACACTCCTCCCCCTAATTCCCGGGTCCCCGTGAGGCGGCGCACCCTACTATTTATTCAACGCGCCTTCTGGTGGCCCAATATGAGGAAGGATGTTGACGAGTTCATCCAGGCGTGCCTAGTGTGTGCAAGGTCCAGGGACAGCAACCAGCCATCGCTAGGTGAACTCCAGCCACTCCTGGTTCCCCACCGGCCCCGGACACACATTGCCGTCGACTTCATCATGGGCCTGCCGGTTTCCGAAGGAAAAGACACCATCCTTACCATCGTTGACCAGTTCTCCAAAGCTGTACACCTGGGCCCGTATTCACAAAGCTTCTTAAGCCTAAAAGTTGCCCCTAGTGACGAAATTCTAAGAAAAATCTTAGAATTAGGGCATTTTCTTAGAATTTCTCCTTAAATTTAGGATTAAATCTTAGTAAAGATAAAAATGATTCACAAAACATCTTAGCCCTAAAAACAGCTCCTAAGGTAAAATTTGTTAAGAATAGAGAGGATGGACTTTTAAGAGGCTTAAGAGTTTCTCTAGCAGAGGACAAAATGGCGGAAGGAAAAAATATTCTCCAAACACTGAGCGTAAAGCTAAAAGTAAACACTGCTTTTCTGTTCAATTTGGTTTTCTTGTTGTTTTACTTCCTTACATCTCTCTTGGATTGTTGGCTACATACCATCCAAAAATGCAACTTAAATAGATGGTCCTGCAATCATGTACATTGTAAAAGCTGAGACATTTTGCTTCCACCAATTTAAAATTACAGGTAATAAAATTAGTATGGTAAATAAATGAGAGAACTTAAATATAGTAACTACTGAGTGGAAATTGGTTGCTTCAAAAGCATTTTCAACATTTAGCTGTTTAATTATCTTTAAGACATTTAGCCTAGAAAATTTGCATAAAGTAGCCTGTACTCATGATTATAAATTTTTTTTCATATACAAAAATTATGATTCACTGTTGGTTCTATTATCATGTATTCTGTTTTCACAAAGGGCACATTTCAAAATCTTTGCAGAGGTCAGAGGTTACTTTTTATTAACCAATCACAGTCCTTGAATTGCTGCATCATCTCTAGCAACAGGGTCAACCACACCCCCTCACTAAGATAAAAGTTTTTCTACTTTCCTTACTCAGAGTTGCTATAAAAGGTTTTCTAAATCACTTTTAGTCTAGGACTCCCAGCTAGGACTTTTTAAGCTAAGATAGGAGCTCTTTGAGAGAATTCTAAGAAGCTTTGTGAATACGGGCCCTGGTGGCCCTCTCCGGACTCCCGTCAGCTAAAAGGACAGCCGAGCTGATATTATAACACCTAGTCCGCCTGCATGGGTTTCCAAAGGACATTGTCTCGGACAGGGGGCCCCAGTTCACGTTCCGGTTCTGAAAGGCCTTCTGCCGTCTGATCAATTCCATCTGCAGTCTGTCCTCCGGCTACCACCAACAGACTAACGGTCAGACGGAGCGGACCAACCAACAACTGGAGCGCTACCTGAGATGCTTTATTGCTGATCGCCAGTGTTCCTGGGCCTGCTACCTCATTTGGGCTGAGCTGTCTCATAACCTCCACACGTCCTCCGCCACCAACCTAAGCCCTTTCGAGGTATGCTACGGTTTCCAGCCCCCAAGAACGGGAGGTTGAAGTACCGTCGGCTGAACAGTTGGTTCGCCGGTATCGACGGCTCTGGAGACAAGCAAACGACGCCATCCGACGCACCAACACCCGCTACACTCTGCAACATCGCTGTCGACACCCACCGGGACGATTGTAACGTGTAGGTGACAAGTTATGGCTATCAACAAGAAACCTACACCTGCAGCCAAAGTCACAAAAGTTATCACCAAGATTCATCGGACCATACCGCGAGGGTTACGGCCCCGAGGAGCGGTCTTGGATTTCGGCATGGTTCGTTCTCGACCCTGAGCTCATCCGGGACTACTGTCATCGAGTATCCTCCACCCCAGGATCATCAGGTGCCGGTCCAGGACAGGGGGGTACTGTCATGCGCACTCCTAACGCGACTGGCACGAGGACCCGGAAGTAGTATGGTCGCGATTCAGGAAGCATAAAAGGAGACAAGATGGCACTTTACATTCGCTCAGTCATTGAGTTTACTCATGCTATCGCTGATGCTCCACTCGTCTAAACGTGAGTACTCGCTTTCTTGGATTTTTGCTTCCGATTGTGTGTGTGTGTATTTAGAACGCGGATTTCTTTGTGTAAACCTTTGCTCTCGCTCCGAGAGAGTTCTAAAAATAATCAGCGTGGTTATCCTGCCTGCTCGCGCTACTTCCGTGTTTGGGTTTACCATCCACACCACAGGGCTAACTGCTAGTCTTCTCGTTACTTCGTGACTTCAACAAAGAGCAATTTTAACATGATTCTCCTTCCAGTGTCCAGGTGAGTGAGAGATGTGTGGAGGAGGTGAGAGATGGCATCATCTTTTAGCGCAGTTTGAATGGTAAGCAAACTCTCTAGGGTCAAGTGTGTCAGGTAGTGAGGAAATAATGAAGTCTCTGACCAGCCAGTCAAAGTACTTCATCACTATTGAGGTGATGGCTACAGGGCAATAAACATTGAGGGAAGCAGGATGGGGTTTCTTAGGGACAGGAACAATGATGGACTCTTTAAAATATGCAGGGATTACTGACTAGGATAATGAGAGGTTGAATATTTCTGTGAACACAAGTGCTGTGCTAGCTAGTCTGCGCAGGCTCTGAGGACTCGGCTTCGAAGTGAGCATAGAAGGTGTTCAGCTCGTTTGCCAGAGACTCGTCTGCCAGAGACACGTCTGCATTCGTCATACCGGATATTGGTACTTTATAGTCCGTTATTGTCCTTAATCCCTACCACAGGCCCCTGGAGTCACTCTGTTGGAACTGTGACTCTAGTTTCCTCCCATAGCGCTGCTTCACCTCCTTCCCCCCCTTCCGGACGTTGTATGACGCAGCCTTGTACGGGTCCATGTCACCTGATGCAATTCCCGATCTCAGACCATCACACGTGGTTTTATCCACCCACGCCTTCTGACTGGGAAACGTTCTGGTGCTTGTGTTTTGTACAGTATCATCCGCTAGTTTCACAACAAATCCCATAACCGCTTCCGTAAACACGTTGATGTCATCAGAGCTGCATCAGCAAGTGCATCCTGTAAAGCGGCCAATGATTGGTCTCTTCCAGCGTGCACCCTCCCTCTGAATCAGAACTTCCTGTTTGAGGTGATATGCTGATAAAAGTTTGGAGCTGCACGTTTGAGGTTGGCGTTGTCCCGGTGTTGACTGACAGGAAGAAACAGTCCCGAATGTCAATAAGGTCATCGAGTTTGTTCTCCAGTGACTGGATGTTGGTGAGCAGCACTTTCCCTTGGGACTGCCGCTTTGGGTCACATCCTTTGTTCTCCCTCAGGATCTCACTCAGCCAACATGGATCTGGGGTTAAAAATGTCAAATTATGAGTACATTATATACTAATAGAAATAAGAGCATCTTTTTCATACCTTATGTACTCAATTGTGATGAATTAGCCGTTTTTATATTACTGAGAACTAACGTAGAAAAACAAAGAAAAAGGTGTCGAAGCACCAGTGCCATAATAATAATTGGAGTTGGCCCAACCCTGTAATGCCTTTCAGTAGTTAATTTGTTAATTTTTAAAGAAGTGCCAAAAATCTGTGCAACTTCTCACAGCTAGTGGCATAAGCACTTAAGCACAAGATCTCTACTGGTTCTATCGTGGAAAATGAGGCATAATATATAACATAAATATAACAAAGCTTCACATTGGCCAATTATGTGTGATTTGTCAGTGATCACTGTGACAAACACATTTGCTATGCATGTGAGAAATGTAACATGCCACTCCATATTCAGTGCTTCAAAATATACCATATTGACTGTCCAGAGATAGACTGTAGAAAAGGAAATAAGTATAAATTATGATGTTAAAATGTTCTGTTACATAAAGAATGAAAATATAATAACAAAAAATATTTTTAAATTTTTGTGTGTGTGTGTGTGTGTGTGTGTGTGTGTGTGTGTGTGTGTGTGTGGGTGGTGGTGGTGGTGGGGGTTTGGGGGGGGGGGTCTTTGCTGTCAGTATAAATATCAGTGTCACACTACTACTAGTACTATTAATAATAATATAACAATAATAATACTAATTATTATATTAATATATAAATATTATTATACATATTTGATATATCTTAACAATTAAAATGATCATTTATTTATTTTATTTATTTATTATTATTAATTCATGTATTTCACAGGGTTATCAATGACATATGATTTGGATATCTTTATGTCTTGGAAAATATTGGGATGACATCTCAATTTAGTTTCAGTTAAAAAGTTGGTCACACCAGTAATGTATAAGTTAAGCAAGCCATTCATAAGGTCTTCATGAATATTTGCAGAAATTATAAGAAGATTGAAAACTGTGAACAACTGCAGCTACAGCTTGATTTTTAATTTTGTGGTGTACTAACAGTACATAGGACAACTGAAATTGGCAGTTCTATAAATACATAAAGAGCTCATTTAAACATGTTTAATAATGTAGGGGCATTCATGAATTATGCAACTAGGAAAGCCTAATCATTTAAGATCCTGACAACAAGTGGATTATATCAGAGCCTATGTAACAAAAGGTGTGTGAATTCATTTACCCTTACGTTTTCTCCACTAAGTCATTTCCTCTGTGCTGGCCTGATCGCAGAGTGTGGATTAACTCACACCCGAAATAAGCATTAGCCAGTGTTTGATGAACAAAGCACTAACGAGATAGAGATCAGAGGGATACCAACACGAAATACAGTCTGGCAGTGCTTGATAATCAGTTTCACTCATTTCATTGAGCTCCCTTTAATCTAAGACTTCTCATAATCTTCATTTTTCTCTCTCCCAAAACTCAAATAAATATGTAATTCTGTTTAATTAATTTTGTCCACTGCCTTACTGAACTTGACTCTGAAATATGTTGTATGTAGGAATGAGAAGGTGAACACTGCTCTAAAAAGAGTATCTCTTTTTATCTCTAAAAAGAGTTTCTTTTTATGTCTCTGTCCTTGGACATGCAAATCTTTTGTTTCTAGACAGACAGACAGACAGACAGACAGATAGATAGATAGATAGATAGATAGATAGATAGATTCTGTCCATCCCTAATACATCCCAAAATGGCAGTATCAATAAAGAAATTCTGAATGTGGCATAACTCAAAGCTGTATGTAAAATCTGAGATGTATAGAGCAAACAGGAAGGGGGTGAGGACAGTCCGTTGTGGTGCTCCTGTGCTGCTGATTAAAGTTTCTGAGATGCAGTCCGGCATCCTTATATACTGTGGATTTCTGTAGCCTGTGATTCATATGACCAGGTTTAAATCCAACTGCATGTCAGTCAGTTTATTTCTCAATAAGAGCGGCCAGATTGTGTTGAAAGCACTGAGGTTAAAGAACATCCTCACAGCACCTTTCCCATTTGTATGGTTTCAGCTCGGATTCAGAGGTGAATCAAATCTTTAAGGATACGGGTTAATTTTATTAAACTGAATTAAAATTTGTAGAATATACTTTATAAATTACCCGTCCAGCGTTTAGCACTATTTAGTGTATCTTACCAATTCTGCTCATCACATGGCCATTGATGATAACACAAAATCTGGTATTTTTCAATTATGAGCAAGGTAACTTAACATCTGCGCAAATGTTTAGACTTTAAAATACATGACCAAGACAACAGTTCTTTATAAAGAAATACAAATTTATTTGACTAATCTACAATACATGAAACTACGCTACTTAAACACTCACACACACACAGACATACATACAATCAGTTCAGTGGGTGAAAGTTAATGGAGTTTTCTAGTACTGTTTACTAGACCTGAGAAAGTCACAAGAGCAGAGCCTTGTGTTTAATCCTATGGTTTGGTTATGAAACGAGCACCAATTTTCAGCAAGGTATGAAGCTTTGTTCGTTTACTTGCGTTGCATTGCGGTCTTCCTCTATGATTCACCTTCAGTGGTAGGGAATTACGGCATTGCTGATTGACCTGCGCTCTAATGCTTGGTTGCTTGGTTACTGACGGCGGAGTTCTGGCACTTCTTCTAGGAATTCTTCATTGCGGGACTTCGGAGTTCTGGCACGAAGTTTCTTGAATGTTTTGGAGAGCGGATGGACGGTTCTCTTGCAAGATATGGATGTGTGATAAAGAGCCGGTCAGACGCAGGGCGAAAGTTGACGGTGGAAGATCGACAAAAGAGCTTGCTTCAACCGTCAGACGTGTAGATGATGTTCAGACGTGCTTGCACCCTGGGTTTTTGTCTGTCCGTCCCACAGATGATTGGTCCAATCGGATGTGGTTGCAGAGCTTCACCTTTTGTGCATACATTAGCCCAGTGTTTCGACTGTCACGTGGTGCTCATCTGGTTGGAGTTTTTTAATACCTTTTATAAAGTAATTTTGCATGAACTCTGTTCAGGCTACTTATCTTCCGTGTACAGCAATGTTCTTTGAATAAAGCAAGCTTTCGATTGATATCACACATCCCATATCTTGCACATTAATTTATACCTTTATCTAATAAAAAGTGTTTGTAAATGATGACTACACCTTTTAAGTTATACAAAATAATCAAACATATATACAGGAATTAAACATGCTAAGTAAATACAGTATATGTATATAAGTTTTGCCCTACTGGCACGCTTTAAAGATTGTCTGAAATAATCTCTCTTGTCGTATGCCTCTTTGTTCATTGAGCCACAAGGAGAAACACGGGACATTCCTTGTCCTGGGGTCCATGAGAGTGTCAAAGTGTGACTTGGTAGTTCCCCTCCCCAATTCGGGGTGAAGCTGTAAACCTATCTGCTTTGTTTAGAAGATTCACACCATTGTGTTTGGGTGTAAGTTGCGGCATCTGGTCTCAGCGTAGCTCCAGGCACAGCGGGGCTTCCTGTCCCATGCCTGGTTAAGTTTCCCGCGGCTTCATTTCACAGATGCGGCTTTATGTTCGCGGAGGAGATAAGGTTATCAGGATGGCACCATTCGGCTGGGAGCAGGTTTCTGGAATGTAATAGATTGATTGCCCACTCTGGGGGCCTGTTCATCCTTACACATTGTTGAGATGGGAAAGGGTCTGATGAAGCAGGGAAAGTATGGCTTCATCAACACAAACTTTCTACCTGTAGGCAACCAGCAAGAAATCTAGTACATGATTGACCTGAGGTCCAAAGAGATATAGAAAAACATCATGTGAGACATCAGCGTGACTTTGAGATCTTTTGGGCCACTTTTCTTTCAAACTTGGATGAGACATAAAGTTTTCCAGAGTTCTTTTGAATATGCAGTGGCATGTTACATTTCTCACATGCATAGCTAGTGTGTTTGTCACAGCGATCACTGACAAATCACACATAATTGGCCCATGAGAAGCTTATAGTTAAAGTTATATTTTGCCTCATTTTCAGCCTCATTTTCATTTCAGTCATTTTCAGTGATAGAACCAGTAGAGATCTTGTGCTTAAGTGCTTATGCCACTATCTGTGAGAAGTTGCACAGATTTTTGCGACTTCTTATAAAATCTCTTTAAAAGAAATGTACTTTCCCTTGTTCCACACTCAGGTTGTAGATGTATTGGAATGTTCTTTGGAACAAATTCTCAGCATTATCAGACTTTATCCTGTCTGTGCCAGCAGCCTTGTTGGGGCGGACTCTCCTCGGTTGTCTTCTGAACTATTGTACAGTGATGGTGAGAGTGGGAGGGCTCCTTGCTGTAGTATGGCTGATGATTGAGACAATAGTTGAGGTGGGGGGGAGGTGGTAATTGAACAGACAGTCACTGGTGAAGTATTAACTTATTGGCCCTCACCACATCACCATATGTTATACTGCTGTTCTTTTTCTTATAGCCTTTGATGGTTTTCATACAATCCCAGACCTCCCTCCAGTTGTTTTCCTGCAACTTCATCTCTACTTTCCTTTTGTATGTCTCCTTGGCCTGCTTCAGACTGAACTTCTGAAGTTCTTTTTGAATGCACTTGAGCTCAGCCTGGTCACCATCCTTAAAAGCTGCCTTCTTCAGGTTAGGTAGAAACTGTTAGGAAGCAGTGCATGGTTATAACAGGAACAATGATGTCCATACTGAGGACAGTCTGAGGTAGTATTTCGTGCAGTGTGTGTCACCATTATGTGGCCCCTGCAAGACACTCCTGTCATCCACTCAAAACAGTCCTTCACCATTTCCTCAACATCAGGAGATAATTTTTTGAAGGTATGTGTTGTTGGCTGACATAAAGACATAAGGCTTGTAATGCGGCATCAGGAAGACAAGATTATGGTCTGATTTTCACAGAGGGGTACGGGAATGACACTGTAAGCTTCACTCGCAGCAATTTTTCTTTTTTTAATTTTTCCATAAATTTTAAGATTAAGAGACCTACAAAAACAACAAGAAATAAAAACTAGAGCATCATCAACTCAAACCATAACCTTAAGATTATGGCTGGTAGCTCTGCTACAAAAGTAGTTGTTAGCTTAGCTAGCATACAGTTCAGCTAACGTAACAGAATGACAGATTCAGATCATTTAATTATTTTACTAATAAGTAGTAAACACATAGCAATAATATACTTCCTGTGTGGAAGACTTTTCTCTTTTTTTCTGTTAACCAATGAACAACTTAAAATTGTAAAGAATTAGTTGGATACATTGATACCTTCAACTAAAATAACAATGAAAAATATTGCAAACAAATGATTAATGAATTGTCAAATGATTTTTAAATAGGTTTCAGTTTAAATCCTTCTATCCAATCATTCGCATGTATTTACAGACTGTAGTAGTTCACCTTGGTGACATCCACCAGTGTAAATTTAGACACCCTATTTTTTTATATGGTTTTAGTGTTAGTCCTTTGACTAAAATGTACTTAATAATACAATGAAATTATATTACATAGTGTTACTGTCATGCGCACTCCTAACGCGGCCGGCACGAGGACCCGGAAGTAAGACGGTCGCGATTCAGGAAGCATAAAAGGAGACAAGATGGCGCATTACATCGCTCAGTCATTGAGTTGCCCATGCTATCGCCGACGCTCTGTTCGCCTAATCGTGAGTACTCACCTTCTTGGGTTTCGCTTTCGATTGAGTGTGTGTTATTAGAACGCGGGTTTATTTGTGTAAGCTCTTGCTCTCGTTCCGAGAGAGTTCTAAGAATAAACAGCGTGGTTATCCTGCC